>JACCPG010005093.1:0-48946 GCA_016069955.1 Drepana arcuata | reverse complement strand
TCAGAAAAACTCATTGGTACAGTCGGGATTCGAACTTGCGACCTTTGCGTCGCAGGCAACTGCTCGAACCACTCGGCCACCACGGCTTATTATTAGCTAGATATAAATAAATACATTAATGCTTGTTAATGATAGGTAGGTGCAAATGGAAGTGCAAGTATCAAAATGTCTATGTCCAACCAATAAAAGGACCTAATCCTTTTAATGTTTGGGCGCAGTCAAATCTAAAACAAATATTAAAATTTATTAATGAATAAGCAAAAGGAAGCAACAGAAATTATTAATAACTATAAAATGAGAGATTCCTAGTCGTTTTAAAATCACCACGTAAAAAATCAAATTATAGTAGAGTCTAATCTGACGCATAGGTACATCTTTGAATTACTTCTTAAACGTATGCAGGTTGTTACTATGCTTTCCTTCACCGTAAAGCTCGTGTTTTAATCACAGATCAACCTATAGTATAAGATTTTGGTCGAGCATGAACATTTTTATACTACACAGATGCCTTCTAACCAACCCTAAGCCATTCTGTGCCTCTGTCAAAAATAAAAAAATATATATGGTCGAATTGAGAAACCTCCTCCATTTTTGAAATCGGTTAAATTACTCATACCACCCATTAACAGTCAAAGGAATCTCTCACATGCTACTGTCAGTCGGTAGGGTCGTATAATGTTTGGACTATATGCACCGTGCAGTGAGGCCTCACCGGTCGCGTGGGCGCAGGCGTGGGCGTGGGCATGGCTGTGGGCTGTCCCGAGGAAGCCCACGCGCCACCATCCGCCGAGTGGGCCGTTAACTCCATACCCACCACCTGGGATAAAACATAGGAAATTTTATCTGATAGTTGCCCTGCTCCAGTTCTTGTCTTCTCAGCGTATGGTTGCGGGTTTTATACCTGACCTCGGTCTTTTAAGCATATTGGATTGTATCTATGCGTAAAATTAATCGTGTATCTCATGGCTGATATGATAAATTTAAGCTAAATCAACCAAATACTAAATATTTAACTCGTCTACATTAACGTATGAAGTGACTGGTGAATGTGGATGAAGCGAATACGTCTGCAAAGCTAGAGAGAACTGTCGATCTGCTCTATTTGCCTACCCCCGGAGCGGCTCGAGATAAATGATCATCAAATTACAATTAAATAGTATCACACTACATTATTGTAGCGACAGGCGGAATTGGACTATTAATCCTCACTAATATTATAAATGTGAATGTAAGTTTGTTTGTTACGCTTTCACGTAAAAACTACTGAACCGAACATCATAGAACTTTGTACACATAGTCTTGGAGGTATTAGAGGTAACATAGGATACTATTTATTTAAAAAAATCATTTTTACTAAAGATAAAAGAAGCCGTCCACGCCGACGAAGTCGCGGGCACAGCTAGTAAAGAATAATAGACACGCCATAAAGATTAGACGCCAAAAGCGCATCCAGCAGAAGCGCTAATTAAGGCTATGAAAAGTATGTGAAGTGTCATGTGCCAGTGAAAATTATGTGTTTTAAGCGGTTTTTAATGGAGATCAGATGCTGAAACGTTCTCGAAGCAAATTACCTTAACACTAGCATTCTCCCGTTCATCATCATCCACTTCTTGATCATCGTCTTTGATCGCTTCCTCGAGAAGTTCAGGCGTGGATTGCTTCTGTTCTTTCTCTATAGCCTCTGCCTCTTCTTGTAAGAACTCTTTCGTCGATTGCGCAAGAGTATCATTTCCCACGTCCAAGTTTTCCTTTAATTCTTTTAAATCGTCTGATTCATCTTTCAATGCTTCTTCTAGTATATTCGCTTTGATTTCTTCTTCATCGTTAAAGACATCTTCTTTTTTATCTGATATTTCCGGATCCTTTACGGATCCTGTAATGAGCTCGTTTAATTCTACCAAAGACGTCCCATTTGCTAAAGGCGATTCTTTTGTAATATCTTTTTCAGTCTCTGAAACGTTATCATCCCTTTCTTCAGATTCTGGTAATGGTTCTTCAGTTTCTGATTCTTTCAGTTCAATTGTAGTTTCAGATTCTAGGCTTGGTTCTTTGACTTCCGGCGTGGAATCCTTTGATTCGTGACTAGTTTCTTCAGGTTCCGAAATCAATTCTTCTTTAACCCCTTCTGAAACGGTTTCTCTCTCTTCCTTAAACTCTACCGAAGGTATTTTAGGTTCTGGCGTGGATTCTTTAGGTTCCGGAGTACTTTGATTGACTTTATCGATTTCAGGACTGTTCTCTTTGGAAGTGTCTTTGAATTCGCTAGCTACTATGTGTACGGGTCCACTGTTATGGAGGATAGTACCGTTTGTATATCGGCGAGCGTTGTTTTCCTGCACATCCTGTCAATACATACAGTTAAATATTAGTATTTCTAGGTTTAAGACTTGTTTGAGATGCGGACTATCTCTAGAAGCAACACCAAATCACTAATCTACAGTGGTACAATTAGTGTCATTAAAGGCAAGAATTTGTAAAGACAACATATTTATGTTTTTATTTTTTTTTACCAAATATGGTCTTTAATAACACTATAGATAATGCCATCCACGAAGCGCCCCACTGTTCTCCCCTACAGTTTTATTGTAAATTTTCGAGTATTATCGGTACACATTGATTAATGTATGTATGAGTATGATGTATGAGTATGAGTATGAGTGCACACGCACACTACAATCAAAAGACCCGGGTCATACTCCCCGCATCCCGCGACCCTCGACTAGCAATTGGTGGGTCGCTTCTTCGTGGATGGCACTATCTATAACTCTAAAACGCAAACCAATAGGTAGATAATTAAATCCAAACAAATAATAGTCTTAGCTTTTAAGTTTGCAAAAATAAAAAATAAAAGATTGTGCTCAATTCAAATGAACTTAAATAGTGTGAAAAGAATAATTAAAATCCTATGTACATATGTCTTTAATATTATTTTTATATTAGTAAAATGTATGTCCTAAAAATCTGTTAACTTGAACAAAACACCGTGGACAAAGGTTGAATGTTTTCTTCACTTTCTTTCATAATCCTATATTTCTCTATATATCTCTTTCATTTGGTCTCTTATGTAAATCCGAATGTTAGTAATGGCTGGATAACTTTGGTACAGGCAGACAAAGGACAACCAACGACAACAAAAAATGCAAACATGAATTGAATGAAAATAGCATGACATGAAATCTAGGATGAAGGACGAGAGATGAAAATTAGGAATCAACACACTCATGTGAATAAAAATGCTTTTGTGCTAAGTCATTTCGGTGGAAAACCAGATTTCGCTCTCGAATAGCACTATGCTATTCAATATGCCACATGAAAGAAGCAAAAGAGAATCATTGCCTAAATCGTAGATAATTGAGTTCATCAAATCTGAACTTTGAACTGTAGTTCAAAGTTTCGAAATCGTGTACGATTACATATAAATTAACCTGCAGTGCACTAGCCTACTCGCACTCATAAAATACGAATTATTAATGCATATGAACAATGATCTGCATGCCCATTTGAATATTATTTTCCTTTAAATATAGAATCAAATCAAAAATCTTTTCTTCAACATTAGGGGCACAAGGAAACTCCTTTCCTCCTTTTCCTTTTTACGTAGGGGTAGAAAAATATTAAATTTACATATAAATAGAACATAGAATCTTCATGTACTAACATTTCAAGAAAAAAATAATATTATTGATACCAAAAAGGACTGTAATGATGGCGACCTGTATCGTCAAATTACAACCTTTTACTATCAAAATAAAAAAACCTTAACTAAAGTTAATAAGTGAATAACCTTAACCTACCAGTAAAAATATTAATCGTTTTCTCTGCGTTTGTTTGATTATAAAGCATATAGGTAATATGACGAAAATATGAGTAAAACTGAATAAAAAAAAACAAAAGTACAGCGTAACAGAAATGGTTCGAACAAGGCAACTTGTGGGTGGGTTCGAAGAATGCAGAATAGGAAATCAAATATTAAAACTGATGAGGAAACTGAAGATTGTGATGACAAAGCCACTTAAGCACACAGATTCAAGAATTGCGTGCTCGGGGAAAGAGGATGATTTAGAACGATATATTGATAGGAATATTTTGGACATTTTGGACGGCAGCCATGCAATGACCTGTCGTTGCTGATTCTGCGCGTAGCTCGCCTCCATTTCCTGCTGCACCTCCGCTACCAGCCCTGATATTGCCGTGACAACTGCGCGACAATTTACACTATTAATTATTCTACAATACGGAATTGTTTACTCGACGATAATCATTTAGAAATTATTAAGTTACTACATTAAAGATCTGAAGCAAAGAAGTAATGTTATCGAAACTCCGGTAAATGTAGCTTTTATTGTCTAGTAAATTCGGATTACCCATGTTATACAAGAAAATATTCTTTAACAAGAGATTCACTAGCACTTCATATTAACTTTTTATCAATGTTAAATGACTACACGAATAGGTGTTTTGTTTACATTTGTAATAGATATACACCGTAAAATCTTAATCTAACAGAAAATGAGATCAATACATCATCTATAGTGCCATTCTTAGCCATTTTTCAAGAGTACAGGCAAGTATACGTTTTTTTGGCATTTGATTTACAGTAATAAACGAATGTATTAAATAGAAGAAATTGAAAACGAAACCAAGTAAAAATAGCCATCAAAATAACAAATAACGAAGGACGCGGACAGAAATAAACTGGATGCATCAGACGATTGGGCATGCTCCCATCTTTGGACACGAGCCAAAACTCAGTTAGTTACGGTCAAGTTGGGTTTACACGGCGTTATTAGGTTTGATCGTCTTTATAAAGTGGGATTTAATACTCTGAAACCAATTGGATAATGTGATTGACACAAAGAAAGGTTTCTATCAAGTACAGATGGTAGCCGAGAGAGATTTTTGTAATAAATATTTGACAACTACACGTGCTCTGGGTATCTTTAGAGAAACTTTACACGCTAATATTGTGATAATTTTAATATATTTAGTGTCTATTATGTTTATTAAGACCATAATAAGAATAGTCACAATACTATCATATCTATACAAATAAATAAAATTGGAGTGCCTGTTTGTAATATTTAAGTAACAGCTTATTAAATGCATATGAATGTATCCACGGCACATACACCAAAATATTTTTTTTGAAATTTTTGTCTGTCTGTCTGTTTGTTCCAGTTAATCTCTGAAACGGCTGGACCAATTTTAACGGGACTTTCATAACAGTTTTTTTTTTATTCTACGCGGACGAAATCGCGGGCACAGCTAGTTATAGTATATATATTATAAAATGTAAAGTCACATACAATCAGTTAATCACATACGGTTGTCAAAACACCACTCCATAAAGGTCACATTAACAGATCTATTTCTAAGGATTTAAAGTCCACAATCGTTCGGATGCATCTCGCGGTTCTTCGTGCAATTCTTAGTCTAGGGTCACCGTCACCATGCCGCAAGCTTCTATTTGGAAAACAACTATAACACGCTCAATTGATGAGAATCGAGATATGCTGAACTGTCTTGTGTAAATAGAACATATGTATTTTGGTTTATTTAGATGATATACTTATATTTCGAACGTACAAATAATTTTCACAATTTCTTGCAGAACATAACAGTATTTCTTATTATTTAGTAATATACATATTATTTTTTATTGAAACCCTCGAAAATGTATTTCCTCGAAACCTATTAAATCCAGTTCAGCACTCTCTAAGGAACATGACTTTGTGGGTACCGCGTCACGGCGCGCCAGTTGTCCCACGATTCTTTGCATTGCACGCTCAGTCTCCGCTAGGCGAGCCCGAAGCGCCTCCAGCTCCTCGTCTCCTACAATTTGCATCTTCTCATCAGCAGTAAGTTTTATTTTACTTTCAGGATTTTCAGGAGTTACAGCATTTAGTGCCGTTTGAAGACTGGTTTATGTACATTTGACAAATATTCAACTTGCAAGTGTCAAGATGAATAAATAAGTTAATGTCAGTGATAGGTTTTACACCTAAAATATGGAACAGATCCAGGAGTTCTACAATAATGGGAATTTTAATCTGATTAATAATATGAAAAAAATTACCACTTAATTAATATAACCTTAAAACGCAGGATAGGAATCCAGATATTTTCAAATATAAACATTTAAAGGAATCAGCCATAAATTCCGTTTCTTGCGTGATAATTAATGAATACATTAATATACTCAACTTACTGGTATCTCTTTCCTTGTGTCCTGTGTGCGCGTGTGGATAATCAAATTCATTTATTAAAATTTAGTTTTAGAACTGCTTGGTCAGAGACTAGAACCTCGAACCCTATCCTGTCTGGTGCTCATTGAGCAGCATTTAAAAGATTGAAATTGCTAGAACCTAAAATTCTTGAATTTCCAATATTATCTTTATGATGGACTCGCCATCTGTCACGTTGGCACCTAATATACCTCTGGCGGAAAGTGGGTGTGTGGGTATTACCTATACACCTCTGCCTACCCCTTCGGGGACCCTTGTGGGAAGGCGTGAGGATATATTATTATTTATTATGAAAATCGTATCATCACGCCCATAAGGGTAGACAGAGGTGGAGCACAAAAGCGTCTTCGCCAGAAATTTATTCAAGTACTCTGGGTACTCCAAATACAACTCTGTCCTCTGCCTACCTCATGGAGGACCCTATTGGGAAGACATGAAGAGATATATACAGGCTGTAATTCTTACTGTAATAAAAAAATTCACGTTACTCACAATTATGTGAACCTAGAGTAATTGGTGAACTATGAGTCATACTTAATGTCGACAGATTCCATATTCTAATATACACTGATTATCGCAGACCTGCTTATATTGCTGACGTAAGAACTTGGTTGCACATATATATACACTGATTATCGCAGACCTGCTTATATTGCTGACGTAAGAACTTGGTTGCACATATATTTTATTTCAGACATTTGAGACACTTACCCAGCTTATCAGGCGTGCTTCTGGAGTCGTCCCTGAAGACACGTCTCCTAAACTGAGGGTCAGGATTCACTGGTTCATAGGGCGTGGTGCCGGTTCGGTTGAACAGGATCTGAGAACATGATATTATATTTTGACTGATCGAGTCACATATGTCATTGTAAAAATACACTATACTTTTTTTACGAAGGGGTAGGCAGTTGTGTATTTGTTGTACCCACACACTTTTCGCCGGAAGTATGTTTTATCTGCCAACGTGACAGGTGGAGAGTCCATCGCCGTTTCCTAAACACGATTACACATACGTCTTTGAATTCTTCTTAAACGTATGCAGATTTTTACTTGATGTTTTATTTCGTTTGAATTAATTTAACACTCAGTATATCTTCAACGTCAGGGACACAGGGAACGACTATTTAACGACATACATATACAAAAATTGAAAACCTGCCGGGAGTAGAGACAGCGAACCACTTCCCGGTTTTGTTTAAAAAAATGATTTGGGCATAAGGACCAATTAATTGCTTGGCTAATAAATAAATCCTAATTACAGGAAATACCTACCGTAGTGATAATTTCGGGCAATTAATGTAACATTTCTCACCTTACTCAGCGTGTAGACGAAGAATACGATGATGCAAATAGTGTAGATAGGCATCACGAAGCCCATTGAGGATTTGGGAGTTGGCGCGGGGCCGCCCGGAGATCCGAGCGGTGGGCGCATGCCTGGAATCGGAGGTGGCTGTGGAAAGATTACAAGAACCTTAAGTTGTATAATAAAAAGGATATCACCGACTTTTAGTTCATTTGTCTTGCCAATAGATGGCGCTATCCACCTTGTCGTATTTTGTAAATCGCGCTATCAAAGAGTCCTGGTAGTCCTGGAGATGGTAAGTTCTAAATTGATATATGTGTGTAAGATCCAGTCCAGCCGAGTTTCAAAACCCACGGGGGGTGTCTTTAATGGCTTGCCTTTCACAGCTTCACAATTTTTTTTTATATTTCACCACAAAACAAATCGAAGGAGAATCGAGTTAATATAGTCGATTACACGTTCGATGATCGTATAGCGACCGGGGATACTAAATTGAAGCGCACAAGCGGATGAGCACTGCCTTTACGACGCAGCGGTTTGATGGTTTCCTGTGTTTTCAACTGATGTCTACAAGTCTATTGACTTGCGATTTCCCGACAGTCTTTTGCGTTGGCTTTGAGTCGTGGCACTTGTGGATAACAAGTCGCCTACAAAGTAAGGGCATGCAGATTCGGACTACTGACAATATGAAATTGGCGCTCCATACTCTCTGCCTACCCCGTTATGGACTCGGCGTGATGATATGTATGTATGTATGTATGACATTATGAATTGTGTTATATTATGAAGATATCGATTACTACATTTGAGATGAATTCCTGCCTGAAACGCATTTTTTAACCGACTTCAATAAAGGCGGAAAATCTATGTTCCTCTGTATATCATAAATATGTTTTTATATTTGTCCCTCGTAGCTGAATAATGTATTGGTACACTGATTCGAACTAATCATGTTTGCGAAGCAGCAGGTTTATAACCTACAAAAATTATCATCATTTGAACTGCAAATAGTTGATATTATCATATTAAATACATATCATCACGCCGAGTCCATCATGAGGGAGCACCATTAAATGACATTGTTATATAAATAAATAAATAAATGTAAAAACCTTGAGGGCAAAGCAAAACTTATTGCTTCTGCTCTAGGATATAATGTCATTGAGAAAGTACTATACATACTTATATATATTAAGATAGACATAGTATGTAATAGATGCGTGTACGCAAGTGTCACTGTTAGCTATTTCTGCGGTGTCTAGGCCGCGCTATGTGGGTCGAGCGAATGCCGGCGTTTGTTTATCTAGCGATTCGCGCCTCGCTCACTTTCAATCTTCAATTTCTAAGTGTGAATGAAAGTACCCTCATTGACATCGGCTTAGGGTCGGCATCTTGCGAGCTATACTCCTATTGTTGCAAGGCAGCATAAGCGGCGGTTATCGCTTACCATGAGGCCGGCCGCGTGCGGTTTACCACGCATATACATTTAAAATACCTACCTTTCACACACACATCACGCAGTACTCCAGAAATGCCGGCGCCTACCATTAATTCAACTCATAACTATCAGAGTTGTAGTCCAAGCAGGCATCGATCACAAAGATTATATTCTCAGGTAAATTGGTCAAGATTTGACTATTACAATATACATACTTATAAATGGTAGGTAATGTCAACGGTTTTACCTGTAACCAAAGCCGTCAAAACAATTTTCACTCATCCTATGATTAAACAGTTTTCATAAAACTGACAATATATCGTCCGAAAACGGCATAAACAGTTTAATTGCCGACCAAAAGTTGCGCACGCGCATCTGCGCCAAACGCCAACGCCCAGAAATAATTAATATGACATCATTCGCATAACACTGAATTCTTTCTGCGCGCTCTAGCTAGATTATAAGGGAAGCCTGACTTTTAACTAGGTTGATACCTACACACATACATACATATCTAGCTCAGTAGTACGGAATAGGTAGACAGAGTATAGCACCAGTTCTCTCAGGACTTTTCTCTCTCTATTCTTTCGCTTCAACTTCGCTCATTCATCAATCCCTTCTTGGATGCTCACTGGTCTCATTTAGGTACTCTTTACAAACCATTTATTCAAATGTAAGTAATTATTTATTAGTAAGTACTATAATAGTGAACTGTGGAGATGTGATATCGAAGGGAAACCTGCATACTTTTGAGAAGAAATTGAAAGACGCTTGATAAACGGAAACGGGCTCGCAATCTCTCACGTTGGCACCTAAAATATATCACTGGCGGTAGGTGTGTGGGGACTACACATCTCTGCCTATCCCTTGGGGGACTCTTGCGGGAAGGCGTGAAGATAAATAGTACTGCATGCTCAGAGCCTCATCCATTACCTCTGGTCATTAGACAAATTAAATAGATACAAAAGGAAGTTATCCAGACGGGTCTTGTCGTGACAAAGCGGTGCGGCAAATATGCGAAAGGTTCAATGAGGCGCTTTAATGAAATGCTTTCACACTTGATCGAAATACTAATCAACCATCTATGTGTCCTTTTAGATACTTAATCTATCAACATCGAAAGCAGTCTTGCAGAATAGACATATCCGTTAATATCCGTATAGGTAAATTATGTCCACCCAGTTTACTGTCATTATCAATAAATGTATTTATTAAAATCTCATCGGTTAAAAACCTTGTTACATCTTTGTATATTTTTTAAAAAGATACACCAATTTAATATATCTATCTTAAAAGAAATGTTTGTCTGTATGTCCGGACTGTATGGCTGGACCAATTTTAATGACACTTTCTGTTTCTTCAATGGGTTCGAGAAAGGTTTAGATTTACAATTGGACCGGATAGGTGGTGCCACTGGGTTCGTGGCGTTTCACCCAAGCAAAGCTGGGCGGTACAGCTAGTGACATATAAATTCTAGTATTTTCTGTGTTTCTGTTCTTAGTCTCTCAGAAAGTCGACAATTGATTATTTTTTCGAGTGTAAGGACAAATTTCACCCAGCAAAGTTGGGCGATACAGTTAGTACTTTAAGAAAAGCAAACTTTCAGAAAACGCTGATAGTTTTTCAGGCCTCCAAATCATCTGTATTAAAATGTCAGTATCGAAAAGCTTATAGTTGGGGCCGCACGTCAAAAGGCACGCCTGCACTGCGCATGCGCATGCCACAACAAGGGCGATGCCTGTTTAGTTCGACAGTTTACTTTGATTTGCTTCATGGACGCTTAGTCGGTAGAGTGTCCAGTGGTGAATACTCATTATCTGATTAACCGACTTTAAAAAAGTGGAGGTTCTTAATTCGGATATTTATTTTACTTTTTCAATACTTACCGCCGGTTTCTCGTACGCATTTCTGTCCATCAAATTACGTGACAGATTGTCAATCTCTGATTAGACGTAGTTTGGGTTGCTAGAAGCTTCAACTGACAAACTGTTGGCAGTTTGTCAACGGTGTGTCAAATCCCAAATCAATTGCCGATTAGAGCCATTTTGAGTTTCTGAACGCATTTTCTCGTTGTTAACAGATTGTTGACATACAATTTTTAATTGTAGATTTTCGAGGAATTATCGACGTGTTAACGCAAGTATTCCGATTTTAACCGCAATTTCTAAGCGGATTTAATAGGATATAGGGATGTTACAAAATAATCGATTTTTATTTATCGTTTTTTATAGCAATATTAATATAAAACCTAATTTGTATCAATAATGCTATTTGGTTTCCTAATTCCTTACGTTGAAATATTAATAGAACATTGCCTTTGATTTTTAGTTTTGAATTTGTTATTTTTTTATTCATATAATTTTATTTAATTTTTAATCTGATATTTTTTTAATATGAATCTCTTAAGACAAACCCTAAGACATAAGTGTGTAAAGTTACAGAAATCGAAATAATATTTTAATAATAGCAAAAATATTATAAATTGGCAAGTTTCAAATCATCATCATCAGCCCTGTCGGGAACCTACCTATATGTTGAATTACTATAAATTATATAATATAAGTATTAGAATAAAATATAAGTAGATAGATCGCGTTCTGTGTAATTTTTACGCGACAGCGACGGCATTTTAACATTTACACTTTATTTATTTATATTCTTCACACGAAAACTGAAGTAGGTACCTAAACATACAAGATAAACAACAACAAATCAAACTTTTGTCCAACTAACGAAACTTCAGCTCCCGGCGGGAATACTTTGACAATGCAAGACAAAGATGAAGCTATAAGCTAGAGGGAAATAGACATACATTAAAAAATCATTCGGTTGTCAACAGTAGATTAGTTAATTTTTCGATGATTTGCGTTCTAGAAACTCAAAGCTCGATGACAGATTGTTAACAGATTGTTATTGTGACAATCTGTTGACTAATTCGTCGTGCTAAAATTGTACCAGAAACCGGCTGTTAGACTTTAATCTAATCTGCGACATGGACTCGCCACCTTAACGTTGCCAACGTGACAGATGGCGAGTCCGTCGCGGTTACTCAAGCTCGACTATACATACGCCTTTGAATTGCTTCTCAGACATATGCAGGTTTCCTCTCGATGTTTTCCTTCACCGTAAAGCTCGTGGTGTGATTAATCACTGCACCTAAGTTCAGAAACACTCATTGGTACAGTCGTGATGCGAACTTGCGATCTTTGTGTCGCAGGCACATATAAAACATAATATTATATTGAATACTGCGTTAAGCCTAGCTTCTATTGTTAGAATGTTACTAGCGAAGCTTACGTAGCCTGTACAAGGTACACCATACAATGTTACTTACTGTTAGTCTTCAGGCTCCAATCGCCACGCTCTGGTTATGAGTTAGTGATATCGTTGGACGGCTTCCAATGGGTTAAATAATAACAATTGTAATATGCCCTGTGGGCTGCGACCTACGGAATGACATCGTCTAAAATAAATTTCCTGATTTGTTTTAACAAAAACAAGAGACCTACGTAGGTCATTAAACCTCTTTTGACAATTATGGCCCATCTTACTAATATTTTAAATGTGAAAGTTTGTAAGTTTGGATGTTTGCGGTTCTTTCACGGCAAAACCGCTGAACCGATTTGGCTGAAAGTTGAAATCGTGATGGCTTATACCTAGGATTTGGGCAAAGGCTACTTTTTTTTATCCCGAAAGTAGAAAGTTCTTATATTATAAAGTATGATGCTCTTTCACGGCATAGCGGCTGATTCTAGCAGGAAAATACATAAGCTACTTTTTCGAACTCCACGCGGGCTAAGCGGTCTAAGCTAGTATTACATAATGCCTTGCTTATCTGTAGTCAAAGCGACAAAGAAAAATTATTTCCTTTGTCATCGATACGTCAAGAATCATGACAAATTTTAAATTTCGAATTTCTCACCAATAGCTGTGAGAATAGACCCATTGAAAACCGTCCTACCACAGCGTCAGCCATCCAAGCGCTTTAAACCAGCGACTGACCTTGACGTCGATTTCAAAGTACCCTGCTAGGGGGGACGATCGTACCCTGACGTGGGGCGGCATGGTGATAGGCCGGGGGGCCGCGGGGGCGCCGGCGGGGATGGCGCGGCCCCTCTCCTGCAGCGCTGGATGGGGCCCGGCGCCGCGGAGTGGACGCTCTTGCTTCAGCGCTGAAAGGGTTGACTGATGTCACTACCTTGTACCTATCCAGTATTTACAACTGCAACACTTTTATTTCTATTGAACAACCCTACTGATCTACAAGTCGGTACTCGAATCGGGTTAGTATTGAAGCATCAACAAAAATCCCAGAGTGGAAACTTTAATATATGTATGTACAGAGCATAGACACCATGCGTACAACGCGATTCGAGAATCGTTACATAGTGGACAGCGCCATCTACCGGCTATCATAGAATACTATTATAACATAAATCAAAATAAAACGTGTCATAGATTATTCAGACGCCCGAGAACTCAGACCCGAGAAGTTGACGCTCTTGCTTCGGCGCTGAAAGGGTTGACAAATGTCACTACTTTCTACCCATCCAGTATTAGCAACTGCAATACTTTTATAAATAAGTGCTGTCATCCGTCAATTTTTAGCTTCTGCAGATATCATCGTTACATCATCGTGACATAACAATGTTGCCATGTAAATATTGTTATTTCCCACTTAATAAATGTATGATAACAAAACATATTAAAATTATATAAAATACATTTATCCTCAATATATGTTTTTGACGGGTGCAGGTTCAAAGGTACCGGCGGCTAGTCTTAAAGATACATACAGGGATTATTGATAATAATTATGACACATATAAAAATTGCGATGGCAAGCACTTTATTCACAAAGATTTGATGTTTTTTCAATAGGACATATCCTTTAAGGTTAATTTAGCAAAAAGTAATTCAGTTAAATATATAACATTTTGCGTACAACAAAGTTAGTTATTAATAATTATTATTATTATTATATCCTCACGCCTTCCCACAAGGGTCCCCGAAGGGGTAGGCAGAGGTGTAAGGTAATACCCACACACCCACTTTCCGCCAGAGGTATATTGGATGCCAACGTGACAGATGGCGAGTCCATCGCCGTTACTCAAGCACGACTATACATACGCCTTTGAATTTCTTCTCAGACGTATGCAGGTTTCCTCTCGATGTTTTCCTTCACCGTAAAGCTCGTGGTGTGACAAATCACTGTACTTAAGTTCAGAAAAACTCATAGGTACAGTCGGGATTCGAACTTGCGACCTTTGCGTCGCAGGCAACTGCTCGAACCACTCGGCCACCACGGCTCTCATAGTTATTAATAATAAGCTTTATATATCATGCCATATATATAGATACCTATACTCATGCATAGTTACTTTATAGTCGATAATGTTATGTTACATTAATGTATCAAACCCAACCCAACCCTCACTCTGTATATTTGAGTATAAAGTACATTCTTAATTAGAAATAGTGCCACGAAGACGCGCCCCACTATTCTTCCTTATGATGTGTGCAACCTTCCACTGTTTGAGTATTATCGGTACACAATGAATACCTATGACGTGTGCACACGCACACTACAGTTGCGACCCCCTCGACTACAAATTGGTGGGGCGCGTCTTCGTGGATGGTACTATCTATAGTTAGGTAGGTTAGTTTAATATCTTTAATCTGTCTCATTTCGTGCTCTTTGTAAATATAAAGCTGAAAGTATTCGACAGGTAAGTATACATACATATACATATCATCTTGCCGAGTCCCTAACGGGGTAGGCAGAGAGAATAGAGCTTCATTTCTCTCTAGACTGACTATGACAGGTATATGTTGTAATTATTCAATACTAACCGCAGCCTCAGTTTCATCCGCGGAAAAATTGATTTTAAGTAAAATATTCACGCGTTCCTCTAGCTAATAGACCATCACGATACATCATCACGCCTTCCCACAAGGATCCCCCCAAAGGGGTAGGCAGAGGTGTATAGGTAATACCCACACACCCACTTTCCGCCAGAGACATATTTTAGGTGCCAACGTGACAGATGACAAGCCAAGTTCGAGCTAGTCAAGCACGACTATACATATAATATTAAGTAGGATAATTCATATAGCTCGTTATCGCTCGTACATACAGCATAATAGCCGGATACATGCCACAACCATACTTCCTAATTTAGCATACATTCCATCAATATCAGAGGCTGGTGACACACACTTTCAACCATTACTGACACGTGGTTCGGCAAAGCGCGAGCGTCCATAGACGGCGGTAACCGCTTACCATCAAGCGCGCCGTGCTTGTTTGCCAGCTTAGGGGTATACATAAAAAAGCACTCCTTATGATAGAACAGAAGCAAGTACGTGTACGTAGTTTTATAGGGATTGTGTAACAAAAAAAAACAAATCAAAAACATTACTTTAATAGGTTAAAGAGCTATAAAACCTTAACTTTACCAACATACTGGCCATGTTTACGAAAAAAAACATTGTTTTTTAAAATAGACTCGTTCTATATTCAAAAGATTCTTAGAATCGCGAAATGTGTTACTACTTACTAGAATATGGCTGGAATTATAAAGAAGCAGTCGATATGAGAACGCACTCTAAGGAACTAGTAATCCGATTTGAAAATATATTTCTGCATTAGATCGCAGTAACATTAGGTATAGTTACATTTAACCTATTACCTACATTTAACCGTAGGGCACCACTAGTCGCTAATACACATATATATACATTTGTAGGTATTTATTGTAAATATCTAACCTCAAATGATCACTCGTGTTGTAAGCGAAACATCTATGTTTCAGAGTTTGAAACAATAACTCGCATGTCTTCAGACGTCGACGACATGCAATATATAACCAAATATAGACTCAATGCTACTCTGTATAGAGTTTATAGAATACATAGCTACCAACCGTCACATAAATAGTGTTTGACGTAAGAACTAAATGCTTGTTTGCGTTGCTTATTAGATTGAACGTTCCATTATTGTACGATAGCAATGCGATCATATATATACAAATATCTGTATATACATTTTAAGAGAGTTAGGGTATAACGGGTTTCCCATACAAATTTGGAGCTGCCCGACTGGGGCAGGACCTCCACCTTATAGAAGTCCGTAGCCAAATAACACAATGTTTTGTGTTGTGTTCCTACGCGGTGAATAAGGTTTCCAGTAATGAGCTCATTGTGTTGGAAGCAGAGGGATTAAACCCATTATGCTGCCAACACACTATAACTCTCCGAACACAGAGTGGCAACGCGCAAGTGATTCTTCGGTATTGTAAGCGTAATAGGTTGCGGTAACCGTTTTCCATCGAGTGGGCTGATGTATAGATAATTATTATTATTTTATGAACCAGTTTCCCCCCAACCGAACACCAAAAGCCTCTCCGTTTTTGTTTAAAAAAAATCATAAATCAATAGTAAATTATAAACGAATTACCCAACGGAAGCATTATTGTTGTTTTATATGCTATGTTAGTTTTAGTGCAAGAAAAAAAAACTATTATGTATATATCTTCCCACAAGGGTCCCCGAAGGGGTAGACAGAGGTGAGTAAGTAGTACCCATACGCCCACTTTCCGCCGGAGATATACCTACATATTTGAGTTGCCAACGTGACAGATGGCAAGTCCATCGCCGTTACTCAAGCACAACTATACACACACTGACGCTCGTATCTCAATTAGTTTTATCTCTCAAAGGCTTTTCCAGTATTTAACTGGAACACACACACACAAACACACCTCTGCCTACCCCTTCGGGGACCCTTGTGGGAAGGCGTGAGGATATTATATTATATTATTAACTCCGTGTCGTAGAACGTCGCATGATTCCACGCTCATAATTCGACCCACTTAACCAATTGGTATATTACCTAATTTGTTTAAAAAGCCCATATGGACGCCAAGGCCTACACACGCTAAACAAACGCATGGCCGACAAAAGCGGTTATGTCGTAAACATGTACCTATATTTGTATGTACGTAGTACGTACGTCCATATGCTAGGACTTAGGCAGGCGTGTGAAGTACAATTGAGTCACCAATCCTAGAACATTAAATATTCAGCAATGATCCTGCAAGATAAATTAAAGCATTTTTAAACTAGTCTGGACGAAAAAAATCCTCAGAAAATAAGGACAGTTGCTCAAAATAGGGCACAGCACAGTGAATGATGAATGATGACAATGTTTATATGCCTAATTTTCGCCATAAATTCTTCTGTATAGATGCCATCCACGAAGACGCATCCCACTATTCTTCCACATAGTTTAGTGTGTGTGCAACCTTCCACTAATGTTTGAGTATTATCGGTACACACTGATTACCTATCTGCACACGCACACTACAATTAATGGATTGGGTCATACTCCCCGAAAACCGCGACCCTCTCGACTAGAAATTGGTGGGGCGCGTGTTCGTGGATGGCACTATCTATATATTATAATTTTTTACCTAACTTTGAACTTATCTTTGACATGCCTAATGCATATATAGTTAGAAAATAATAAATCAATTTTTAATATCCATATCGCTATTGTCTCAAGACACGATCGTTATAACTATTTCTAGATACAAATATAAATCTCACAAGTTTGTAAGAGAGAACTGGCGCTCTACTCTCTCAGCCTCCCTAGTGAGGGACTAGGCGTACCGATGTACGCCTCTTGTCCAACGGTTCAAATAAATCTAGTACTTGACAAATTTTCAAACCAACAATGGTCCGTGGTCTTAACAGGAAGATACAATAATATTAATAAGTAAAAAGACGTTATATACGAGGAGGGAAACACACGATATATATACTTATATATCCTGCAGGCAAAACCCTATAGCACTATTGGTGATACGGTCGTTAATATTTTCAATAACATCCAAGGCATGACATAATGTTATGCAGTTGAGACTTCAAAGTTCTCAGTTTTTCAGCATCCAATTTTGATTCCATTAGTCCCTTGATAAAGTCCCTTTAAAATCTTCAATAGTTCCAAACTAAGCAAATAACTGACATCAACATACATACTTATACTAATAAGTAGATTAGATCCAAAACCAAGATACAAATACTCAATACTATCTATCCTAAAGCAAACATCGAATCGATCTTAACTCCGCAGACAGGCCATCTAACCTCTGGAAACGGCATTTTAATAAACATGAACTGTTAAAGTTATGCAAGTCCTGAAGAACCTTTCATGTCACAAGGGTACAGCGGGAGGAAAATACATTAGACACATGACCTCAACGCGATGTGACAACTGACAACGCAGCGTTAAAACTTTTGTTCCACCCTACTTGTGGACAGAGGCCACCGGAACGAGTATTACTTGAAATGCCGCCTCTACATTGTGAAAGCTAATGTACCTATTTGCTGACAAACAACGAATATTGAGATGTGTGACTTGAACAAGGGCATGCAATTGTTTGGGAATTGCTTGATTTGATGGTAATGTACGCTTCGAGCGGCGCTGTTGAAACACTAATGAGGAGAGAATCGTGTTAACTGGACTTTAGGATAGATTGTTAAACGGGTTGGAATCTGACTACGTGCACTTGTTCCAAAGAAGTATTAAGGATTTTTCCAACGATACATCAGATGTAATTACAACACGAAGCGCCCTGATTGGCCGAAACCACTTCTTCAGTGTCCAACGTCCAACCCCTAGCGACAAACAAACAATATATCATTCGCAATCCGCAAATAGATCATTCAAGACATGTCCTAAAAGTAATTGCACAATATAAGCGCGCAAAACTGTGCTGCGCGAGAAACAGCATGAAGCTAAAATTAGAGTCGACTACGTAATCTCTAATGGTATGCACGTGTGATTGACACGGAATGGTCACTCGCTTAATATCCGTATTATAAAGACGACTAAGTTATTTAAGGGTTTAAATTTACATTAGAAAACAAAAGAACATGATTATCAGCGAAAAACCCGTGACTATCATGATAACTTCTTTCGCGGCTCTGATGCAGTTACTTTCATTTGTTGCCGTCGAGCGAAAATTTTTTGACCAACTTTACGACATACTTTTTCCTTTTTCGGACTCATATACCTATGTATATTTATATTATATTAATCTTTGGTCTCCCTGTGACTAATAAGGATTGAACAATATATTTTACATAAAAAGAGAAATAATCCGTTTGCACTCAATCGTGGCGATAATTCTAAAATAATACTTACTTAATAGAAATATGAAATCCATTGTAACACGAAGGCATAGGTCACGATTATGTACATGTATTAATTATTATATGTAATTCACGTAATTATAGGAAATAATTTCATTCTGTTACATTGCAGCCTATTGTTATAAGGTTTTCTATAAACAGGTTGATTACGAATTTGAATAATCAGTTCTTAGCACAGATTTTGTTAAATTGACGTACTATGACGTACCACGTGACCCTGATCTTGAAGACGATAATATTTTACGCTAACCATTCCATACGCATACCACAGTTTAAATCACGTCATTATGTTAAAAATATTCAAACAAAGCATGCTTTGTTGCTGTGAGTACCAGGACAGCAGCGAGTTAGAAGTGTTAGTGAAATCACCCGGAGGAAAAACTAACTGTCTTGCCATGTCCACGGGTTGAGCGGTTGATGCGTGCTGAGGCTCCATACGGGGACGCCGAAATGTTCTTTCAAACACGAACTGTTGCTCTTCTTCATCGTATTAAGGAGCATTTTGGATGTTTTCCCTACGTTATCTGAGCGTTTTAGAAAAGCTGCAATATCTAGACCGCACGTTTCGTTCACAGCTTTCCTGCATTCTGCGGCGGCGTATGGTGAAAGCCTCCCCTCAGCGTGTGTTGCTGAATTACATACTTCATTGATGAGCTCCAGTACCGCCATCTCTGTCTCGAATATGACTTCGCAGCAACCTGTGGGGTAACTTGTTACATATCTACTTCACACCAATTATTTCTGCATTGTAACAGGAGACTAGAACTGGCTCATACCCAAGAATATTTTTTATATTCAAATATACTATAACTATACAAATAGTTCATGTCCCAGTTGATGGTATACAATTACCACCGCCTATGGACAACTGCAACACTAGTGGTGTCGCTCGCGCCTTTCCGTAAGGCTGTAGGAATTTTTTCGCACTCTTCTTGCAGAAATAATTATAGACCTGAAGTTATTACGTCGCATTAAAAGTACCATTAAAAGGTGGCAGTTACAGCAGGGACATTATAACTTAAAGTACTACATCCTATATTAAACATGATCTATGATAGTCCCATACTTGTAATAAACATATTTGCACAAAAAGTACATTTTATTTGATCAATAAAGCTTATTATATTCAAGGCATGTATAAACATACTACATAAAACGTGTATGCCAATAGTTTTCTAGTCTGACGAATTTCTGACAAATTATACAATTGGTATATTTCTTTAAGAGTTCTTGGCTTACGATAATTAAATGTGTTAGCCCAACAAGTTCAAAAGTAACATAGGAAATATTAAAATAGTATATATATAACACAAATCTGAGAAATTTGTTCATGTTGATTGTCACATAACTTCTAATTATTTCAAAGAACAATGAGTATTTACTCTTTTTTTTATACCACATGGGTGGCAAAAAAGCATGCGGTACATCTGATGGTAAGCAGACTCTAGTTATATACTAATGAATCAAAGCATAAACTATCTTTGAAATTAATACCATCACAGTCACACAAAATTTATCAGAAATGTCTGGACCGCAGAAATTATCATTGTACTGGCAGGCATAAATTTGACAGGTCAAAGTAAAAAATAAATAAGTGTACATGCAAACCATGTCAACAGGCAATATTTTCCCTGTGTTATCAGGCACACAATACATTTTAATCAGACTCATTATAAATATTTGTTTGTTTTAAATTCTCCTAGGTATAATGCAATTAACAAAGTGTTATTATCAGCTTCATTTACCATTTACTATTTTTAATAAAAGTTGTGTTTATTTTTAATAGGGAATGTAAATTCAAATGTTTTTTTTTTTAAATTAATGATTAAGGGCTTGTGTTCAACAGTGATCAGCCTCTGGCTTGTATGATGGTAATGATGCAGAATTATGCTAACATGAAACAAATGGGTGAATGGGAGCCAATATAGTAAAAACCCGAGTGGACCAAAGTGAAGAGGATAGGAAAGGTGATGAGTAATAAAGTATGGTTATAGCCCAAATATTATTGTTTGATTCAGTAAGAAAATATGTAATATTGACTTCTAAGAAAAGGAAACCCAAATTTAATTTAAGTTAAGATCAGTTAAGACTGATCTTAACTAAAATTAAATTTCCAACTGTATAAATAAGTTTTTTATACTGTGTATTTCATTCAGTTTTTTTTTTTTTTCAAATTAATTATTACCTACCAACCTTCTTACTACAGACTTTAAATCAGTTACTAATTAAAAAAAGTATTCAAATGTGTAACTTCATGATATGTTATATTCAATGGACTGTTTATTTGTACTCCATGAAGTAATCCTGATATAAGCTTTTCATTTGCTTTGAATATAAGCATATTTCTCAATAGTTGAATGAGCAATCATTTTTATAATTAGTTTTCCTGCTCAAGTACCACATTCCAATCACATCTGTAAACATTTGTACTCAAAGTCAACAACTGGACCAAGATATTTGCATAGCAATATCTTGTTCTTAGGCTTACACATTACGCCCAGTAAATTGTACAATACCTTGGCAAATTAACACACGTTCCACATTTGAAATTGCGTGGAATATTCTCAAACCTTAACACATGCTACGGTCATTATTACGCTGTTGTTACAAAAGTATAATTAGATTAAAAATCTTTATAACTGAATGAAAATGCGTGACGGTGCGCGGCCGTCCAGCGATATTGACATTGAGCTTGCGTTAAAAATACCGCCGTTACCTGCATCCCGGTCAAACTGGTTCGGTTTCAGCTGGTCGCGAGTTTGGCCCAGGATCAGAGGCGATATAATCCGGGGCCACAATACGGCGAAACATCCCACTACAATCACTAATACGAACATTGTCTTCCGCGGACCTAACACCTCGTCGTTAGCCATTCTCTCGTCGTGTTTTCGTATCGTTTTCGTCACAGTACACAGCCGGTCGCACTCTAGGGGAACATCGTTATGTGTGATAAAAATAAAAATTTTACTCCAACTCGCCCCCGCGCCGAAGAAAGCACACAGTGACAGCTGTCTGAACGAGCTGTCAGCTGCGATGCGCCCTCTCCCGGCCCGGCGGAAAAGTTACGGGAGCGATCCGGATTTTCTTCGCAACGGGAGCGTTCCTTGAATGTTATTTTCCAACGTTGAAAGCCGGTGGATTGAGCTGGCTCGAAGTGACACAGCCGTATATTACTTTCAAACAGCTATGCCGACTTCTTGCCTTCCCAGCCACCGGCCCGGTTTTCTCTGGCACTTCATGGTAGTGAAATCAACGGCGCGCTTGCAGTTCAAATATTGACAGAGTGAATTAGCGTTTGGCGGTCGAGCGTACGGCGCTCGGTGGGCAGAACTCGGAACAATATGCCAGGGCGCGGAGGCGGCGCCGGCTATTAACCCGTCCCCACCGCAGTGAGGACTCCACGCGCCCAGATGAATACTAATTAGCCGCTTCGTAGTTACTTATTGAATGACAAAGGTACCTACTTACCGCAGGAAAAAGTTCCTATACTTGTGACCCTACGTGTAACAAACGTTACTCACGTTATGGACGGTATTATTTATTCTCCGAAAGACTTTTAGGCGTGGGAGCGCCGTTGTCTCCTTCCTACGCACACGGTCAGGTCAAGTTTGTACCAAACGCCAGATGTTTGAGTTCATTACAAGATTACTCAAATATTTCATAACGAGTTAGGCACCCAGATACCAACGTCTATGATCTAGGTAGTATTTGAGTAACGTGGCATTTTGTTCGCCACCCAGTATTTACTTAAGTTTAAATATGTTTATCGTAGGTAAGTACAATATAATATAATAAACTGATTTTAATGTCCGCCGAATTATAGCGGATATGTAGTGTCTTCGACTCGCAATATAGAAGTGTAGGTACAACTAAGGAATATGCTGATATTCAAACCTCATTTTATACATACATAAATCAAATCGCTGAATTTGTAACGGGAAACGAGACTACCCCAGATTCCTTGCTATATCTACTTACAGATTTCTTACTTAACCTCATTCCTTTGTCTTAATAATCATCCTACATTATCTATCCTTGCCTTCCCAGAAGCATACCCGAAGGAAAAGGCAAAAGTATTCAAATATCTGCCCATTATCACTGGATATGAATTTAGGTGCCAACGTGACATGGCAAGTACGTCGCCATTACTCAATCACGATTATAATACCTACAATCACTTAACATCTCAATTGTCTAAGTTGCCATTTATAAAATTAATTGTCTAATAATACCTTTTGGAATTTGTGTGACACATTAAATTTCTTCCGCTTCTGCCGACTTAAATTAAGTAAGGTGTTAAATATGGGTTATCTTATCTTACTTCTTACTCAATTTTATAAAGGCGAAAGTTTGTAAGTTTGGATGTTAGCTGCTCTTTCGCGGCAAAACGGCTGAATCGATTTGTTTGAATGTTGAACTGGTGATGGGCTTATACTAGAATTAGGACATAGGCTTTTAATTCCGAAAAATACATAAGCTACTTATTTGAACTCCAAGCGGGCGAAGCCGCGGCCCAAGGATAGGATTTAAATAATCAGAAACCTACTTTGAAAACATAGTAATACAGTTATCTTCAAAATTTGAACATACGTCACAAACCCTTTTTTTAAATATTGTTTGTTTAGGTACAAGCAAACATTATAAGACACAAAAGATAACATTTATACTAACATAATGTATATTATATCCTCACGCCTTCCTACGAGAGTCCCCGAAGAAGTCGGCAGAAGTGTTAAGGAACCGCTCACCCGCTTTACGATTGCATCAACTCCATCGCCGTTACGAATGCACGACTAAACATACTACTTAGGTACTTCTTTGAACTTCATATCCACCATATGCAGGTTTCTTCTCGATGTTTTCCTTCACCTTAAAGCTCGTGTTGGGAATAATCACTGTAATTAAGTTCAGAAAACTCATTGGTACAGTCGGGATTCGAAGTTGCCATCTTTGTGTTGCCGGCATCTACTCGAACCACTCTCTTAGTCTAGAGAGAACTAGCGCTCTATACTCTCTGCCCTTAGGGACTCGGCGTGATGATATGATGATTCACCTTATTACTAAGCATATTCCTTAAAGAAAATGAATGTAAACGGTATATTAAGTCCAATATTCATTTACAATCACAACAATAGAACGATATTTACAAAAAGCTTACCAATTATTTGCGCAAGATGTGATCCCGCGGCAACGTGCCAAGAAGACTGCCACGCTGGCTAGCAATGCTGATTCTCTGAGCGAGATAGGTTCCAGCCTGCTTCTCACGTCTCCATTAGACGAAGCGAGAGCTATTTAAAAAGACGAAGAGCTGCAGGACCCTTAGGTCTTAGGTTTGAACGTTTGCGGTTACAGTAAATAGACGATGGGAAAATTTGATTATTCTGACTTCAGATGCGGAAGGAAACAGTAGTTCATTTTGTATTCAAATCACGTTCGAATGCGCTACGAAATAAAATTATAAGCCAAACGGAAATCAGGCAGGACATCCTCTCCACTTATTCACTGGTTCACTGTCTCCATAGCATCCAGACTGTCTTATAACTCCATTGCTAGCACCGAAATGTGTCCGTCGGCCATTTTGTAACTCGTACGCGTACCTCGCTTCCTGTGTGCGTTGAAAAGGAGCTACCTACCTATTGTTTCGAAGGAGGGGGATGCGCGCGCGCAGAATATAGATTAGAGTACCTACAAAATGTCGAATCAAAAAACGTTCGGGCCCTAAAGTTTTTTTTCTAATAAAAACATCTAAATTTAACCATAAGAAAACAAAGCACAATGCGTGTGAGTGCTTTATAAATGTTTAAGGAATTGTCACTGAAATTTATTTTTAGAACCGTTTTTAAGGAGGTTTTATTTTGAACCTCAGTTAATAATTTATGGCAAAACGTTCTGATTTCAATTGTTGGCAAGTAGTTACGTGAATTATAGTCTTTCAGAAATTTACCTTCATAGTTTGTAATGTTAGATACGACATATCTTTTCATAACGCCTTCCTACATGGGGTCCCTAAAGTAGTAGGCAAAGGTGAACCATAGAGTGACTAACAGCATCATAGACGACTTCACATTCGTACGACTGTCGAAATTACTCTGAAAATTATGAAGGCTTCTTTACGATGATTTCGCTCACATTTCGGAACACATTTGAACAGACCACCAGGGATTGAATATGTAATCTAAACTTTTCAGGTTCCTACTTAATACGACTCTACCACCACGTCTCAGGTTAAAGATTTGACGCTGTGTTATTATAATTCTTTAACGCTGTGTAGTGTAGGTGCATATTATTTTACCTCGAACAAGTCCTCCCAGGTAGTCTATCAGCCTACATGCACTGCACCCACTGTGAAGTAAAGATCTCTCACTGCGCCCCACGGTTTCTCCCGCACAAAACGATGTTAATAATAGAGCCGTGGTGGCCGAGTGGTTCGAGCAGTTGCCTGCGACGCAAAGGTCGCAAGTTCGAATCCCGACTGTATCAATGAGTTTTTCTGAACTTAAGTACAGTGATTAGTTACACCATGAGCTGAACGGTGAAGGAAAACATCGAGAGGAAACCTGCATACGTCTGAGAAGAAATTCAAAGGCGTATGTATAGTCGTGCTGGAGTAACGACGATGGACTCGCCATCTGTCACGTTGGCACCTAATATACCTCTGGCGGAAAGTGGGTGTGTGGTATTGCCTATACACCTCTGCCTACCCCTTCGGGGACCCTTGTGGGAAGGCGTGAGAATATATTATTATATTTTATATATAACATTACTATCTATAATTTCCACCAATATTAAATAATTTTAAATGACATGTATATATCTTCACGCCTTCCCACAAGGGTCCCCAAAGAGGTAAGCAGAAGTGAGTACCTACCCACATTCCGCCAGAGATATGTGCCAACGTGACAGATGGCGAGTCCATCGCCGTTACAAAAGCTCGACTGCACAAACTTCTCAATTTCTTCTCAAACGTATACAGGTTTCTTCTCGATGCTTTGCTACAACGTAAAGCTCGTTTTGTGACTAATCATTGTAGTGCTTAAGTTCAGAAAAACTCATTTGTTTAATCGGGGCTCGAACTTGCGTTGCAGGCAAATACTCGAAAACCTCCGACAGTTAAACTACAACCTGATACTTATAAGAATAAATAGGGTACCTACCTAATAACTCCACTTAACAAAACCTTTAATCCACTATAAATTGAGGCAAAAAGCGCGTTGTCTGTGGTCTAGTCTATGCTCCGTTAGCCGAACAAGTACCACCCAAAAACAATATAGTAAGTCATTCATTAGCTAAGCACCGCAGGCGTAATAGCATGATTAGTGACTCACCGTGGTTTCACCACACGCAATTCATCACACCACATAAATGTAATGACACCCACATACAATACCACGAAGGGTTTAGGTATTCGCTAATTCTGTAACAAATCTATTCTGAGATCACTAAGCGTTGAAAATTAAACCTACTTACATTTTTATCCTCACGCCTTCCCACAAGGATCCCCGAAGGGGTAGACTGGTAGGTAAGTAGAGGTGTATAGGTGAGAGATGGCGAGTCCATCGTAGTTACTCAAGCACGACTATTCATACGCCTTTGAATTGCTTCTCAAACGTATGCAAGTTTCCTCGTGGTGTGACTAATCACTGTACTTAAGTTTAGAAACGAGCTTTACAGTGATGGAAAACATCGAGAGGAAACCCACATACGGTGGAGAAGAAATTGCTTGAAGAAAGTGCTTGAGTAACGGCGATTGAATCTGTCACGTTGGCACGTAAACAATATTATGTATCTCTGGCGAAAATTGTGTGGGTATTACTCACTTCTGCCTACCTCTTTGGGGACCCTTGAAGGAAGCCACGAGAACGTCAAGAGTACTCGAAACCGACGATCATATATGAAGAGACTGATGAACGTGGACGAAACGAAAGAGGTATGTAAGTCTAGAGAGAACTGGCGCTCAATAGTCTTTGCCTACCCGGTAAGGAACTCGGCGTGATGATATGATATAATCAGTACTAAGGCGTTAAATATTGAATGTTTGTACCTTTCAAATTAGGTACCCCTGTGGCCCTGTGGCAAGTAACGTCGCGTGCGCATATTTTCGCGTACCAAACGCTCGTCGACGCCATTGTGGAAGCAATCGCTACGCGCTTTGAATGTGCATGATCACATGTGCTAGGAAACATACGGGAGGGAATCGCGACCGTGGCCGCTAGCGTTGCCAGCAAGACAATGGTTCGAATTTGAAAGCTATTTGTAAGATTTATTTTAGAAATAACTGTATACTCTAAGTCCAAACTAAGCAAGGAAGCAGAAGCTAGGAAGTTGGTTCTCGATTTACATCCTTTCATCCAGTTGTCGACATAAATCCTTATAATGTAGTGTAACATATCACTCACACTAACAGATCACTTACAAAAATGTGATTCCGTTAGTCGTTCTTTTTTAACCGATTGTCTTTTAGAATTAAACATTACTATCTTTTATGTTAATCCAGCTAGTAATCTGTGCCCATTTTCATCAGATTCCGTTCAGTAGTTTTTATGTAAACATCCTCGCAATACTTCGCATTCAATTATATTTATATATACTTTGAGTAAGATGCCTTGTTTTCTTAAATTTATTAGCGCAAATTATTTCTTTTGTAAGTAGGTATACAATTATGATAGGTACTGTAAGAAATAATTTTGTGGTTAGTTTTGCCAATGTTCCCGTAAATAATAAAGTAGGGTGCCAAAAACGTTGCGGTTAGCCGTCAAGCTTTACGCGCCTCTAACGCTATAGATACAAAAACTCTTAAGAACTTATCCAAATTAAAGACCGTGAGTCTCAATGATTGCCAGTCGGGTCCGCTTTGACGATTACCTCCGTAGTAGGTAGGCACTTACAATTGAACAGTTGCGAAAACCTATCGAAAGGATCCCCAATCGTACGTCGTTGCAAACGTGTTTGTAACGCTCAAACACAATCAATGTAGAACAAGCGCATGCTAAATATTTATTCACTGGGCAGTGTTGGTACTTCGCACGATGGTTCTTTTTATATCTATGCTTAGGTTGGTACCGACTATGTGTAACATCATGTCTTCCCACAAGGGTCCCCGAAGATGTTGGCAGAAGTGCGTATTACCCACGAAATTACACAAGTTCGCTGAAAAGTTTTTGAATTTCTTCTCCAACTCCAAGGTTTGCTCTCGATGTTTTCTGTCACCGTTAAACTCGAGGTATAAACTAATAGCTGTTCATAAATTATTCTTGGTTCAAATAAAATGGTTCAATCTGGATTCCAACTTGCAATCTTTGTGTTGCGGGCAACTAGGTGCTCGAGCCACCAGGCCGCCACGGATTA
Source organism: Drepana arcuata (assembly GCA_016069955.1). Classification (NCBI taxonomy): domain Eukaryota; kingdom Metazoa; phylum Arthropoda; class Insecta; order Lepidoptera; family Drepanidae; genus Drepana; species Drepana arcuata. The sequence goes on along the minus strand of JACCPG010005093.1, from coordinate 20,397 downwards.
TAATACATACCTACATAAAAAATCCCCCAATATAAAACTGCTCTACAGTAACATATTGGAACTTACTTGCTGAGTGAAATTTACAAAAAACAACTACTTCATTAAATGTGTATCCACACAAGAATCACTCGTTTCGTCGTAACTCTTAAGTAGGTATATGTAACTTGAGTGAACCAAGGTCATCCATTTTAGCGTGAACATGTCAAAATGGCGGTGCAACGTCACTGTATGCTGTCCGGCGCTAAACGCGGGCTCACGAATGAGTACTGGGGCGTTAATGAAATACATTTCATTTTTAAATTTTCTTGTTTATTTTAATACCTTTAAAGTATAATCAAGTGCAAACAACCATGTAGCTTGAACGAAAATAGCGGTTTACAACAAAACAAATACAAGAACAGACAAAGAAAATTAACGGAAATTTATTTGAAGCTTCATTCGGGATGTACCTACATGAGTACTCTCTAAAATCAGCAAACTCAACTTAAATCTTTAGTGCATATAATTAATTCCTCACGGAGTACCTCACGGGGAAGGCAGAGAGAGTTAATAGACATATGCTATCAACTCTGTAAGTCTAAAGAGTTATCTCTAGACTTACAGACCTCTTTCAAGATACATAAAAAAAATAGCTAGCAATTGAAAACAGTCTTTAAAAGACATTTCTAGAATCTCAGAATTCTTCAGACGATCCATCCAGCGTAATTCTGAACCGATCCCTATTGCCTTGGCAGTCAATTTATATTATAAACGTATCTTGTTTGGAACTTTATGAGGAGCCATAAAGCCAACAATTATCGAGTATGAGAGGAGAGATTAATAAATCAGTGACGCCGGTTGATAGATCTTTTAGCAAACATTCTTCAATTATGACTGTAATGCAATATAATAAGACCCAAGACAGTCAGTAGAAATGTGAAATTAATAATCTCTCGCTCGAAGCTATGAAAGACAATATATTTAGTGGGGTAAGTATCAAATAGTTTGATCAACTTTCCCTTCGTATTGCTTAATTTGTATTCGCGAAGGATTGAAGAAAATTAAGTATTACTAAGGTGCTGTGGTGCCCGGGCGGCTTAAGTTGTCTAATGTGACACCAGGATTGTAGGTTCGACCCCGACGATATATTTTATCGACCATGCTATGAACTGAAATAACATGCATGATGTCCATATATATGTATATATTGATTGGTATATACCGGTCCAAATACGTCTAAGAACCTATTGTAACGATTGAGTGACAATAGACGTTCGACTTCCATAATCGTAGTCTATTGGTCATCCATGTCGCCGCCATATTGGTATTAGTATGCGCAACGCATTTCCCGCCAAAGCATGCGCACCGCACCCAACTCGATAGAAACAATCATGATAAAGGAATTTATGTTCGGCTTGTGTATGATAAACGATGAATAAATAATAAGTGTTTCTAAGTATACCTAACACAGATACCTGATCATTTTAATATGATGTGCACGGTTTATTGCTTATTGTTGCGTTGCTGCTTGTATTAATTTGATGTCATCTTTATGCTGGGTTTTATTTACAGTAAGGTACGCCAGTGAAAGAATATTCCTTATAAGGATTACTGAATGCATAAAAACAAATTAAAAATATACCTACTTATATTAAGTTTCCAGGTTTCATAGTATAAAATATAAAAATGCATTAGAAATCGAATGTGGACTGAAATTACGTATATAACTACTTTCAAAGAAGCATATTCATATCGAACAATGCAATGACTCTGCTAGCGCTAAGTCTACAGGCGAACTAGATGATCTGGCTGATTACTAATTAAATACCTTACTTTGCTGTGATAATACGTTATATAATAGTATCCTACACATTATTTATTTGTTTTATTATTGTCCCCCTTTTTTAATCGTATTTAGATACGAATCTTTTAAACAAAATAAAAAAAAACTACTTTGACAGATTTGACAGAACATTAGGGCTATTAGGTTAGTTTGACAGCTAATACTGACATTGACAGTTCAAATGTTTTGAATAGGAATACTAGGTACTACCACCCAAAGACTTCTATAATTCTATTCATAGTTAGACTACTACTACTACTATATACTAGAGACTTCTATTTAATAGTTAATACGCTACCACCTACCTATCTACTACGTCTTGTAATGTTTAATTTTCATGTGCTCTGTTTTTGTTCATTAAGCCAAACGTTTGGCAGAGTTATAGCTAAAAGGAAATCTAGCTGTTAATTATTACCTACAGAATGTCTAAGCCTCTCGGAGGCTCTATGTTTGCTGTTGCTTCTGCGTGTTAAATTAATGTTTACATTATACAACATACTTTAAGAAAGAAATAATAAATAAAAAAAAGATAAAATGCAGGGGAACTTTACGAGTATATTGAACATAATATTCATTATCAGTGGCGGCGTGTTAACGTTTGTGATTTTGTTCATTTTCGCCAAGAGGCAAATCACTAGGTTTGCTCTACGGTCTCGGAGAGGACCCCATGTGCCAATAGGTACTGATGGCAAGAAGGTAAAGATATAAAACTACTTTACTTATTATCTTTGACAATCTATACAATATCCAGTCCATAGATAGTAAACATTTGAATAATTGCAGTTCTTGAAGAAGGAGATTGAACGTAGAATAGAGGCAGTACCACGCATCATGCATGAACCTCGCCTGCTCAGTACAGAGCCATCACACTACATACTGGAGCCACAACAGCCATACCACTACCGATTCAGAGCGGTTGATGATGTAAAAAGCCTTGGTAGGTATATACAGTCAAACCTGGATAAGTGAGAAAACTCTATAAGTGAGAGTAATAGTCAAGACCCGTCATTTTAAGCTCTTAAAACCTCTATTAGCGGGAAACAGAAACCTCTGTAAGAGAGACTAATTTTTCCCTCATGGACCTCCGTAAGTGAGACTGCTACATATCTATACCTCTATAAGCGACTGTGGAGCTTTATTTATTTTGATTATTTAGGAACAAATGACAAAACTAATTACAAATTTTACATCTGCAATTTTTTACTCATTCTTAACTTTCATGGAACTTCCTACCATTGTTTTTGTATTGTTTTTACTAAATAACTTTATTTTATTTTATCCCATTCTTTTCGAATGGACACGTGTGCCTTTGTCAGACTGTCCTGTTGTCCTTTTTGTCGGAATTGTTCAGTTATAGTTAATCAATTGCGAAGGAAAGTTCTGTTCTGCATCATGACAAAACGGAAAATTAAAGTACTGTAATTAAGTGATAAACTTAAAATAATGAATGCTTTTATGAGTTAGAGAAAAACATTCAAAATACAAAAACAGAAACCCAGGGTTAGTGAGAAACCTCTATAAGCCAGAATGAGATTGTGCTCCCTTGAAGTCTCTCTTATCCAGGTTTGACTGTATTGCTCTTGTAAAGAGCATTCACTATTGATACATAGTGTGGAATATTTTGAAGCCAAAATCTGTTCCTTGTTCAGTCTGCCTTTTGGTCTAGCGGTCAGAGTAGATATTTCTGTGATGGAAATCTTTGAGTGAAATATATTATATTTTGAAAGTAGTAACTGAAAAGAAGTAACATTTTGAATATAATATTGAAGGATATATTATTATATATATATATCCTCACGCCTTCCCACAAGGGTCCCCGAAGGGGTAGGCAGAGGTGTATAGGTAATACCCACACACCCACTTTCCGCCAGAGGTATATTAGGTATATTATATACATTTTGAATATTCATATTATTTATATATTTCAGAGGAAGAAATACTACGTCAAGATCCATGTCTCCAACGTCACCCTCGTGAGTCACTTCGTGCATTCCTCCTCTCCTCTCTTGCTGCCCCACTCGATGGTCGCGGACAGAAGCTGGTACACCAGTTCTGTGACACTTATGAATACGCTAGACATCATCCCGGGGAGTTTGGAGAGGATGAGTACCAGGCATATAGCAGACTGTTGATGAAACTATTAGATGCGTAAGTACCCGTTGAGGTTTTTCCCTAGTGAGTGTGAAAAGATGCCCAGCAGGGTGAGAAACATAGGTACTTGTGGTGTCTCAGGAGTTGCAATTGTCTCTAGGGCCTGTTACCGCTATCTATCAGAACGCTTGCCATTGAAGGTATTGAAAAAGCTTTTTTTTTATAGAACCATGAACACTTAAAGTTAAAGCAATAGCATAGCAATGATGCCACAAGGACAGTCTTATTTCAGTTGTGTCAACAACTTATACCAGCGTCATGACAATGTAATAGGCAGACTGGGGCTTATGAAGTGGTGGCCGAGTGGTTCGAGTAGTTGCCTACGACACAAAGATCGCAAGTTCGAATCTCGACTGTACCAATAAGCTTTTCTGAACTTAAATACAATGATTAGTCACACCACGAGCTTTACGGTGAAGGAAAACATCGAGAGGAAACCTGCATACGTCTGAGAAGCAATTCGATGGCGTATGTATAGTCGTGCTTGAGTAACGGCGACAGACTCGCCATCTGTCACGTTGGCATCTAAAATATATATCTATGGCGGAAAGTGGGTGTGTGGGTAATACCTTTAATAGGTTTAATTTGTCTAATTTGTGAATGTGAGAACATTGTAGGCTTTGTAGATTCTTAGATCTTGCTAACATTGTTATAATTATCTTGTTTTATGTATGCTTTGTATAGTAAGCAGCGACCTATTGTCGGGCCTACGTTGTTCCCCCATACTTGGCTACTATTGCTGTAACGAAAACAAAAATTTTTATATGCCTAATGATTTGAAAAGAGTAACCATGGAGTTTCTTGCCGGTTCTTCTCCATGGAAGCGACCAACCCGAACCGTGCTTCTTTTTGGACGTTTCATAAGTGCCCATCTGGGCTTATGTGAAATAAAAAGATTTTGATTTTGATACCTATACACATCTGCCTGACCCTTCGGGGACCCTTATGAGAGGGCGTGAGAATGCAGAACATTATGACTTTTTAGAGCGCGTCTCCTTAAAAGCGTGGGTGGTTGTGTGGGCACGGCAGCCACGGCTAGCCCGGCCAAGAGTCGCGCCCGGCTGCGGCCCGGCCTACCCGGCCTACCCGCGCTGCCCAGCCTACCCGGCGCCAACAAACTGCCCGCTGCGCTGCTGCAACACTACACCGCTCTGGAGGTTGGTACCTTCTAACTATTTTTTATATTTAACACAGAGTTTGTTATATATACTATTATATACAACAGTTTTTATCTTATTAATAGGATCTGAAAAAACCCCATAAAAACGTGTACTGAGTGAATATTACCCCTTTCAATAATGTTGTCATTATGATATGACCTCACGCCTTCCCACAAGGGTCCCCGAAGGGGTAGGCAGAGATGTATAGGTAATACCCACACACCCACTTTCCGCCAGAGGTATATTAGGTGCCAACGTGACAGATGCCGAGTCCATCGCCGTTACTCAAGCACGACTATACATACGCCTTTTGAATTTCTTCTCAGTCGTATGCAGGTTGATATTCAATTTGTTGTTTTTTCGATATTCCCAGAATTCAGTAGAACCAAAGCTTGAGGACCAAGTCCTCAGGGTGCCGGTGAAGAGCGAAGCGAAGCCCCCGGGTGCTCCGGCCGACGAGACTGCCGTCTGAGGGTACGCCGGGGGACAACCAAACTTTGCTATATTCCGCGCGGAACTAGTTGACCGCGCCTTAGGGGTGGGGGGAGAGGAGTGAGGCGGCACACATGGGATTATACACGTGCATTATATGAAGTTATTCTGACATCTCTTAATCACTTTTCCCTGAACTTTCAGAATTTGAGTTACTTTTATATATAAAAAGTGTATGCACTATGAATATTTTCTATTTATCTGCGGACTCATCTTGCGATTACAATCCATGTGCGTCCGTAATGAGTAATGCCAGCTGCGCCCCGAGGGTGCTGTCGTAACAACATCAGTAAGCGTATTGGGCTTAGATTCCAGCCTACTAGTGGTTAAAACCATGTTATGTCTGGAAAAGTGGTCACAAAAATATGTAAAAGGATTTTGTAAAACTGTGTTACTGTAACTTATTAATAGCGAATAAATTAATATTAAGGAATTAATGTTTTAGAAAATGAAAATCTTAACCTACATACCCTAATATAAATCTAGCGTTTGTTTGAGAAATACATATAGTATGGAGAGATATATAGAAATGTGGAGAGAGTACCCTATTGTAGGAAGACTTATATACTTAGTAAATAAAAGTATTATAGCAAGCAAATAGATTTACTTTTCTCTTATATCCTCACGCTTTCCCACAAGGTTCCCGAAGGGATAGGCGTGGGTGAATAGGTACCCACACGTCTTTCCGCCACAAATATTTTAAGTGCCAATGTGAGAGATGGCGAGTCCATCGCCGTTACTCAAGCACGACTATACATAGGTACACCTTTGAATGGCTTCTTAAATACTGATCTATTTCGACTCAGTGCTTGTTTGTTTGTCTGCGATGCCTAAGCTGCAGCCAACTGCATCGGTGTTATTGACTTAGGCGTATTCTTCGCCTGTTCTTGTTCATATTTGCTAACACTCCTAAACATAGAGAAATCACGTGATTCATGATGGTAAATTGTTATAATAATAATAATATAATATATACTCACGCCTTCCCACAAGGGTCCCCGAAGGGGTAGGCAGAGGTGTATAGGTAATACCCACACACCCACTTTCCGCCAGAGGTATATTAGGTGCCAACGTGACAGATGGCGAGTCCATCGCCGTTACTCAGGCACGGCTATATATACGCCTTTGAATTTCTTCTCAGACGTATGCAGGTTTCCTCTCGATGTTTTCCTTCACCGTAAAGCTCGTGGTGTGACTAATCACTGTACTTAAGTTCAGAAAAACTCATTGGTACAGTCGGGTTTTGAACTTGCGACCTTTGCGTCGCAGGCAACTGCTCGAACCACTCGGCCACCACGGCACGGTAAATTGTTGCTATACGTTTTTAGTAGGCGCTACTAGTTTGATAGAAGAGATAGAGATAAGAGATAGCTCTCTAGACTTCAGACCTTTTCGCTTAGTTCTCTAACTCTACTTTCTGCCCTACCCCATGACGGACTCAATGAAACAATGTGTACCTATGTATGATACAAAATTATTCCATTTCGTTATTTAATTAAAATATATTTGTTTTACCTAATATACCTCTGGCGGAAAGTAGGTGTGTGGGTCTTACCTATACACCTCTGCCTACCCCTTCGGGGACCCTTGTGGGAAGGCTTAAGGATATATTATATTTTATAAAAAGCCGTGGTGGTCGAGTGGTTCGAGCAGTTGCCTGCGACGCAAAGGTCGCAAGTTCGAATCCCGACTGTACCAATGAGTTTTTCTGAACTTAAGTACGGTGATTAGTCACACCACGAGCTTTACGGTGAAGGAAAACATCGAGAGGAAACCTGCATACGTCTGAGAAGAAATTCAAAGGCGTATGTATAATCGTGCTGGAATAACGGCGATGGGCTCGCCATCTGTCACGTTGGCACCTAAAATATATCTGTGGCGGAAAGTGGGTGTGTGGGTATTACCTATACACCTCTGCCTACCCCTTCGGGGACCCTTGTGGGAAGGCGTGAGGACCTAATATACCTCTGGCGGAAAGTGGGTGTGTGGGTATTACCTATACACCTCTGCCTACCCCTTCGGGGACCCTTGTGGGAAGGCTTGAGGATATATTATATTTTATATTATATTTATTTTACAGTAGATTTGCAACACCCTAGCGTTGAGCGCCTGATTGGCGTATACCTCAGCCCTCCAAGCTGTTGGGCGAACGTCCCTGGAGTCTCAGAGGGTTTCCAGCTGGAACAGTCCTGGTGTCATGGGAGTTGCTACGGAGGCTACGGCTACTAAAGTTACTCTAATAATATTTAGTTCGTGTGTTGCCTACTGTTACACCCCAACCAGGTACACCCCACTGCACGTCAAAGGCCTCCGCCGACGCTTAGAAAGTTACAGCGTAGAAGTTTAAAAAACGTGCCTTAAAAAATATGAAACCTATCAGATGATGCTGCGCAAAAATCTAGCCGGTTTTGCTTAAAGCTAACCTATATTTCCCTTTTTACAGAGGGGTTAGATTAAGAACTCTGCCCCGGGATTTCACACCCGAACAATTCGATTTAATTGATTATGTTTAATTGAACAAACATGTTTTCTATTACTCGGTAAAGTTACGTAACTTAGGTACTAATGGTGAAATAATTGTTAACGTTGGTCGAGTAGTTTTTGAGTTACATTGTGACAAACTAACAAGAAATCCAATCTTTCTTTTATAATAATAGTTTGTAATTGCAAAAGGATCTATTGATTGGCAGGCTTATATTTATATATATCCTCACGCCTTCCCGAAAGGGTAGGCAGAGATATTTAAGTAATACTCACACACCCACTTTCCGCCAGAGATACCTATATTTTAGGTGCCAAGGCGACAGATGGTGAGTCCATTGCCGTTACTCAAGCGCGACTATACATACGCCTTTGAATTTCTTCTCAGATTTACCTATGTAGGTTTCCTCTCGATCTTTTCCTTCACCCTAAAGCTCGTGGTGTGACTAATCACTGTACTTAAGTTCAGAAAAACTCATTGGTACAGTCGGGATTGAAACATGCGATCTTTTCGCCGCAGCAACTACTCGAACCACTCGGCCACCACGGCTTTTTTATAATTCTAAAGCAGGTTAATTGAAAAAAACTTGTAATTGGCAATACATTTTATTTCATACTTGCACCTCACATTGTCATCACAGATAAAGTCACCACAGTCAGTCAAGTACTACTAAGTTAACGTCCCCAGCCGTAGAGACCACTTCCATAACCTCCGTACCCACCGTACCCACCGTACCCGCCGTACCCACCGTACCCGCTGTACCCGCTGTACCCTAGGCCATATCCAAGGTCGTAGCCGCTGCCGTATCCAAAACCGTTCCTGTTGCCCCAGCCGCTGTAGCCTCCGTACACGCTAGGTCCCCACCCGCCGTAGCCTCCATAGCTACGCCCATGCCACCTGGACTCATCAGCCTGCAAGCCCTCCTCTGAGACGCCAGCGACCTTCGCCCCACCAGCTGGGAGGGCGGAGGTATACGCCACGCAGGCGCACAACGCAAGGGTGATGCAAAGCAACTGTAAACGAAAATATTTTATGCAATAATTAATACGCCGGAATCATTGATATAAATTCATCATTTGATCATTGTTTTTTATATATCAATGGCCGGAATACGGTTAGTAACTCAGTTAAATGTAACGCTCAAATGTACACAGTGATTGAATTGCGTTCAGTGACATAACATTGGCGATTTTCTCAGTAGGTAGGTATTTATATATTACTAGCTGTCCCGCCCAGCTTCGCTTGGGTGAAAAAGTTAATTTGCCCGTAACACGATCGTAGCGCCGCCTATCGGGTCCATTTGTGAAATCCAATCATTAAATTGAGATTTAAGCTATCCTATCTTTCAAGTTGGATCCAACTGCACATGGTGTGGAAACTTGATTAAAATCGGTTTAGTAGTTTAGGAGTCCATCGCGGACAAACAACGTGACGCGTAAATTATATATATTATATAGGATACCTCCTTATTAACTATAACTACAATGCCATGCTTTAAAAACAATTAAATACAAATTAGAATTAAGCAAAATAGATATCTTGTACGTCTTCCCCCAAGGGTTAAAGACGGTTTAATGCCAATAACGCCAATACGTATGTAAGTATATCTTTGAATTTGAGGTGGTATTAGCGTTGTTTTCCTTCACTCTCTACCTTGGTTGAGTGTTTCGTACTCATGTTTTCGTTAAGCCGGGTCCAGTCCAGAAGAGTTTAACGTGAAATGTAACACGAATTCTACGTGTGGACACTACGAGCATTACATGTAACGCTCGCGCGGCGCTAGGTGTTGATCCATCGGCTGTCGGTTTTTCGCGCGAGCACAAAGGCGCTGGCAGTGCTCGTTTGGATTTGAATTCGTGTGCCGTCCACACTGTTGACTCTAAATTACACGTAATCTTACATTTCACGTTACACTCGTCTGGACCCGGCTTTACTTGAGTTTAAAATGCTCAATTCCTATGCAGATATGTACCTAAGTCTAGAGAGAACTGGTGCTCTACTTTCTCTGCCTACCCCGCTAGGGACTCGGCTGCATGTGGGTATGTAGTTACTTAAATCTAAAAGGGATTAATCAGTGTAGGTAACTATAACAGTTGAAATATAACATATCAACTAGGCGTCTGAGTTTTAATTACCACTGTCACGAATATATTACAAACGTAAAATTTTAACACGTACTTTACATTTTGCTTGTTTTTGACATACATATAACACCTATAACTCCTACTCCCTCACGGGTTAAGAAGAAATAATAGTGCGCCAGTTCCGTCAGCCTCGCCTGTTCTGAGTTCAATTGACGTTGTGAAGATAAGTGTTCGATCTATTTAAGTTCATGTGTGTATGTAACTGTATGTTTTGCTCAAAAGCTTTGCTAACAGACCTTTTTCGACGCTAACAGAACTCAAAACCCATTTTATTGCTTTATTTTGTTGATGAAGCGAAAGAGGTCTGTATGTTTAGACATACAGACCTCTTTCGCTGATCGCATAGATGCTTAGCTCGTGAGGGCCTGAGCGTTATGATAATATTCATGTATTTTATATTTAAAAAAAAATCCTACCAATACATGCACATACGAAAGAAACTTTGACGCAACGGAATTATAGGGAATTTGGCGCAGAGATAGATTATAAGCTAGGTTAATTCATAGGATATGTTTTATTCCAGAATAATCTACGCATGAATTTAAACTTTACGCGGCTAAAACCGCGGGCAGAGATAGGTGAATATAAAATCAACGTACTTACAATGTTCATTGTAGAAAATTTCGTAGCGCAATGGGTGGTAGTCCGCGCCGTAGGTCTCTTTATATACAAGAACGAGGCGACCGCCGCTTATGACTAACCCAGTAAACTGGTTGATTAATATTTATATGGCTTTAAACAAAAATAACAAAATTTTAGAGACACTACAAACTGCCTACCGCTACGTATAAAATGCAGGTACACCAATAAGTTTAAAAATACAGTACTTAAAGACGCATTATCCGTTCATGGTCTGCACAGGAATGTCTGAAATTCGTTTGACACTGAGCTTAAAACACCGCTGTGCGTAGCAAATTCCCATTCTATTACGGGATGCATGGCTATTAGATGAAAAGTAAACTTTGTTTACACGGAAGTAGTGCACACAACCTTTGCCCAAAACTAACAATGGAATTCGCTTATTCGATTAGTCGTATCGACCCTCAATTTTACAAAAACCTATTACTATTCTAATTGTGAAAGTTTGATTAGCTGGATTCACAAATAGATATTTTTTTTGTAATAAAACATATTATTCTACCTTCACGCCTTTCCATAGGGGTCCTCGAAGGGGTAGGCAAAAGTGTGTACATAGTAACCACGCACCCACTTTCTGTCCGAGATATATTTTATGCGGCAAAGTGACAGATGGCGAGTCCATCGCTGTTAGGTACTCAAGCACGACTATAAATACTCCTTTGAATTTGTTCTCATGTACATGAGAACTAATTTACGATTAGCTCGTAAAGCTCGTGGTGTGACTAATCACTGCACAATGAAGTTCAGAAAAACTCATTGGTACAGTCCAAATTCGAACTTGCAATCTTTGTTTTGCGGGCTACTCTAACCAATCGGCCACCACGGCTTCCATTTGCAAAAAAATCTGGTGATGAAATTAAATATTACGCGAATGAAATCAATAAGTAATAAAGCTCTGCATATCTAATAATATAGGTATCGGTCCGCAATAAACGGGATATCTACAAAAATTTTTTTCAAATTGGGTTAAATCTTACTGAGATTAGCTCGTTCCGACATACAAACTCTACCTCATTGTAATGTGGGTAGTACCGAATACAGATATGCAAAATGGGCTTAACAGAGCTAGATCAGGCTAAGCCCAATGGTAGATCGTTGAGTAGATCAGGGAGAGTCCAGCTATTGTTTTAGTTACGTAAAACGATATTGTAAGGAGTGTTACATTGTGATTAGTCATACCACGAGCTTTACGGTGAAGGAAAACATCGAGAGGAAACCTGCATACGTCTGAGAAGAAATTCAAAGGCGTATGTATAGTCGTGCTTGAGTAACGGCGACCCTTGTGGGAAGGTGTGAGGATATAATCCACGCCTTCCCACAAGGTCCCCGAAGGGGTAGGCAGAGGTGTATAGGTAATACCCACACACCCACATTCAGGAATTACCTACACACCTCTGCCTACCCCTTCGGGGACCCTTGTGTTACATTGTGGAGATAACTACTTGTGGCTACTAAAAAATAATTTACTAAACTCTAGTACTCGTAAGTACTAGATACTGACTAACATTTGTAATGTATAGCGAGTCAAAAAGCCGTGGTAGCCGAGTGGTTCGAGCAGTTGCCTGCGACGCAAAGGTCGCAAGTTCGGATCCCGACTGTACCAATGAGTTTTTTCTGAACTTAAGTACAGTGATTAGTCACACCACGAGCTTTACGGTGAAGGAAAACATCGAGAGGAAACCTGCATACCTGAGAAGAAATTCAAAGGCGTATGTATAGTTGTGCTGGAGTAACGGCGACCCTTGTGGGAAGGTGTGAGGATATAATCCACGCCTTCCCACAAGGTCCCCGAAGGGGTAGGCAAAGGTGTATAGGTAATACCCACACACCCACATTCCGCCAGAGGTATATTTGGTGCCAACGTGACAGATGGCGAGTCCATCGCCATTACTCAAGCACGAATAATACATACGCCTTTTTGAATTTCTTCTCAGACGTATGCAGGTTTCCTCTCGATGTTTTCCTTCACCGTAAAGCTCGACATAAGCTTTGTTTAGCTAGTTCTATGTCTTAGTAGGACTATATGGTTTTGTGTGGAACCACTAGGTGTAGGTACAGAGATTTTTTTTTATTGGTTTACAGACCAACCACATTCTAATAAACACATCGGTATATACGTGCTCTAGAACTCGCTATAAACGATATCAAAGACACAACAGGACAACAAGACAGATAAAAAGATAACAAAGAAAGAAAAAGTATTTACTAGGAAAGTATGAAACAAGATTTGCTGTTACAAATTATACAAAAGTTTATCTAAGTTATTACACGACGGTGCGCAGATTGTAAATCGTTTGATATGCGCAGTAGGCGCGCTACAAAGTTGAAAATAGGATGCAAAGACGCCCTATTTAGCATTTCACATGATAAACAAATTAAATATACCTACTTGTGTTCTGTGACTCGTCTATTGGTCATCACGTATTCAAGGTGAGCAGGGGGATATTCAACGTTTTATGTTGATCGTGGGACTTTTGTTTTAGGGTTACCTAACACGAACGATTGTTTCTTACATACAAAAAAGATAAATTACTGATAAAGATAGGTCATCTGGCCATGTTTAGCACAGAACCCAGTACAGTTTTTTTCTTGCATGCGGTCCGCCTTGTATGCTTACCGCCGCCTATGGACGCTTGCAATACTAAGGGTATCTGCACCTACTAGGAACACACCTTGAAGAACTCCATGCTGTACTCTCCAAAACCTCAACGGGGAGTTCATTCTATAGCCTGAGCGTTCGTTAATACTATCTAGAAATAGTGACATTTTGTTGCAATTTTCCATGAGGAGACTCGAATATTCTATTATATACAGGCTAAGTAGCTGCATACTGAGGTGTCATCCACGGTTTAAGTAGCATCCTAACGATCCCAAAGCCTTCGTTGGTAAACAGGTTATCTAATACAGTAATAACTATTCAAATTAAATTTGTCGTTGCCAAGATTAGCGCAAACAAACTCAAACTCTGCCTCTTTATAACACAGATAGATAAAAACATGAGACATTTTAAATAGATGTTGTGTGACAGTATAGCTGCCCGTAACATAACACATCCGTCTGTTATCGAACTGGAAAAGCCCAGTGCTTAAAATGTCACCGTACTACGCAATTTGGAGGTCGAACATAGCTACGTGATGTTAACGGTAAATTTTATGCGATAACTGATTAGATGGGAAAACAAAAAACCGATGATTTAGATTCAGTATTTATGGTAAATTGTGCGAGTTTGTGATTTGTTAACGACTTTTTCACTATCAGGGGAAGATTTACCGGCACGCTGGTTGGGCGGGGTGGAGGATTTAAGGGCTGGACAATTAGACTCATTTTATTCTTGTAGTGACAGCATTGACATTAAACATGTATTTTTGGTTGTGAACTAGCACTATATTTTTCTGCCTACCCATGAGAGGACGGCGTGTATAATTAATATTTGAAATACATTTCATGCAGAGATGTAACTATCCCTTTAGTACCAACATATATTTTGGTGCTTAAGTGACAGATGGCGAGAAGACATACAACAATTTGCCATTAAGTTATATGTTTAAAAATATATATCCTCACGCCTTCCCATAAGGGTCCCTGAAGGGATAGGCAGAGGTGTATAGGTAGTACCCATACACCCACTTTCCGCCAGAGATATTTTAAGTGCCATCGCTGTTACGCAAGCACGACTATACATAATCTCCTCTCGATGTTTTCCTTCACCGTAAGCTCGTTGTGTGACTATCACTGTACTTAAGTTCAGAAAAGGTCATTGCTTCAGTCAGGATTCGAACTTGCAATCTTTGTTGCAGGCAACAGCTCGCACCACTCGGCCAGCTATAAAAAATAATAATTAAAGACTTGTTTTGAAGTTAGTGTGGTCTTGTGACGCCAGGTTGTGGGAAACACCATAATTACATTATTTCTAGTTTAGCGAGGTGTTAAACTGTAGACCAATGAACTTAAGTATTGTGTGTTAATTGGTACCTATAATAAAAGGTAACTGTAGTATCCATATTATCGATAAGGATTTTAACAATAACGAAATACTTGTGTAGTAGACAAACTGGCCGTAATAGCAGATAATTACATACATACATATCATCGCGGTGAATAAGGTCTCCAGTAATGAACTCCTTGGGGAGGGGGAGGATTGTTATATTGGGACATAATGGGACTAATCCCTCTGCTGCCAACACACTATAACTCTCCGAGAGTCGCAACGCGCAAGTGATACTTCGGTATTGTAAGCGTAAATAGGCTGCGGTAACCGTTTTCCATCGGATGGGACGTATGCTTGTTTGCCATTCTATCTGTATAAAAAAAAACATCACGCAAGTCCCTAACGGGGTAGGCAGAGTATAGAGAGCCAGTTCCCTCTAGACTTACAATTACAGTACAGGAGTATTTGTACCTTAGTCCTGGATGTTCTAAGGGTGTAGTCACTAGTCAGATCTCTAAGCTTACAGACCTTTCCCATTTTATAGATTAATTAGCTATGATTTTATATCATCATAATTTATAAAAGACGCATAATAACCAGTGAGTTCAGATATCCAAAAAGTATTTACCTTAACTACTTAATACTGGTTCTGCCTATACAAAACCAGTTTTCACATTATGAATCCTATTTTGAATGAGTATGGGAACGATTTCAAATCTGCATATTTAAAATAGTCATTGAAGGTCGTTAGGTTAGGTACATGCTTACTAATCTGTGGTGTGGTTGAAATGTCATCAATAAATCGATAAAACACATTATATCATCACGAGTTCCTCGCGGGGTAGGCAGAGAGAACGCTAGGTCCCTCTTAACGTACCTATTATTTTCTATTCATCCACATTCATACATACTCTGCAGTATCCAACTATCCAGCATTCTTAACTCTCTACGCTACGTTTCCAGGCGCCCTTAATTATCTGTTTCTTTAATCTTACGTCGTCCATCTTGGTATAACGCCTAATATGTCAGTATCGAGCTAAGAAAAATAAACGTCGCACTTAGGCAAAACAATACCAGTGTTCATAATCTATTCACAAATTGGGCTAACTTTCATTGCGTATTACAAGAATTAGTGGAACACTAACATGATTTTTAATAAACAACATTTTGTAAAGAATTTCAGTATATTTATTCTACTCTATATGTCCCGCCCAGCTTCGCAGTGCCGGCCTTCAAGTCCTATTTCGTTGCGGTAACACTGAGCCTAAAGATATTTTAAGTTGACTTTTCTTCGGTAGCAACCGCATTCAAATTCATGCAGTGGTTTATGTTTCGCGTGATGTGCGTTGACTATAGACAAATGGACAAAAGAAAAAAAAAATGATTTCTGTTGCTTTAATAGAGACCCTCCATATTAGTGTTTCTTCATTATCCACAATGATATTATATGCATAGATTTAACAAATCATATAGTACAATGTCAGTATTTTGCAGATCATAGACGTCACCTTTGCGTACGTACAAACTATCAGGCTTAAATTAATTTTACTCTTCAACGGTATCTTGTCCATAGTACATTTCCCTGCAACAAAATTTTATATTTACGTTTAATCATCTTTACGCCTTTCCATAGAGTAACCCCGAAAGCTGATCTTTGCAACCTCAAAAGCAACGGTGTTACAGCACCCACTTTTCAAACAGTTTATTCCAGTAATAAGAGGCCGGATATAGATATGCAAGACAGATAATAAATATCGACTCGATTGGATTCGAATCGGATCCCCGAAGCGGTAATTGTGTATGAACACATGCCCATTTCACGGAGTCAACATGACAGATGGCGAGTCCATCGCCGTTTCTCGGGCACGACTATATATATATTGGTCATAGAACTCATCTCAAACGTATGCAGGTTTCTTCTAGATGTTTTACTTCATCGTAAAGCTCGTGTTGTGATTATAACCTTGATGCGATTCCTCACAAATCTACCTGGTCTGGATATATAATAAGGGACCAGATACGATATCCATATGAACATAGGACACGAAGGAAGGTAGAAAACGTAAAGAAGGAAATATTCGTAAGAAATATGGGCAGCGGGCGCCGAACTGGCGACCTCACGGCCAGTGCAAGTGCTCACAGCCTGGTCCATATCCCGTGCGAGGCGAAGGCCTGCGAGTGGCGCAGCGCCAGCAGCGCCCGCCGGCACCAGCGCGCCGTCACACCGACGCCGGCCAGCGCGGCTGCCGAGTGCCACAGCCATTCCAGCATCTACCCACCGGCAACATGTACGGTGTAAATGGTGCGCTATCTGTACTTAAACGTCTTTATCCGTGAGTTATTTAAAATAACACTCCGGGTTTCAAGTTAATGCTTTAAGTAAATTAAGTAAATCCTTAAGTTAAAAAAAGCGAATTTTAAATCTATCTTTTAAGCCTATGTGATAAAAAAATATATTTTGATTAAGTCATTTTGGGATATAAAAAAAATATATTTTAGTTAAGCACGAAATCCCACATTTAAACTGATAAGTGTGATTGGCTTTGGCTGTACTAATTATCAAACAGATAAATTATTGTACCGACGAATTTCTGTTCTGTACAATATTTAAAACTAAAGTCACTCATTAGCCTTCAAGGCTAGATCATTATTCTAATGTCGTGCACTAGAGTAAGCACAGCATTGTACAAAATATATACTTTTATATCAGTCTTTTTTGTGGAGTTTGAGAACAAAGTATAAAAAAAATGTATGCAATATATAGATGAGACCTGTAGAGAGTAGTCAGGCCAGTGCGCGGTGAAGAGTGAGGCCGCGGCGGCCGGCATGAGGTCGGCGGCCGCAGTCCGCGGGGGGGCTCCAGGCCGCGGGGGGTCCAGGGCCCAGTGGCCGCTAAACGCCATGACGCTCACCATAAACACGTCACACAAGTACATTTTCGCCGATACATCTTCGGTCCTGAAAAATATACAATTGTCAAAAGTTGATATAGATCCTATTAGATTTTTGTTTTAAGCATTTTTTTTATAACGCAGTCTAATAATATTATAAATGTGAAATTATGTGTTGTGTTACTTGTTTTACTTAAACGCAAACACTGCAAACGGAATCACCACATAGGATATGTTTTATGACAGAAGAAAAATGTAAAGGTACCTTTATAATGTTGCCATTTTGTAACTTTTTGAGCTATTTTTTTTATATCTTCGTCTTGAGGATCGTCACAAAACTCGACAAATTCTGAATAACAACTGTATATAAATTAAGCGCGGGTGAAGCCACGGCATTAAACTAGTGTAGCTATAATTTTCTTAGCTTTAAGTAGCAGTAAAGGTAAGAATGTATTTACTCAGTGAATGCGACCTGCGTCCTCGCCATCAGCTGCAGGAACCAGTCCTTGGTGTCCTGGCTGGTGATGTCTGCCGCCTGCAGCGCGGGGAACATGCAGTTCAGGGAGTATTCCAGGTCACTGCGACACACGAATGAAACACGTGCAACCGATGGTTATGATACGTTTATGATGCTCATTGATATCTATCAAACGGAAGGTAGGTGTGTGGGTACTACTTGTACTCCTCTGCTTACCCCTTCGGAAACCCCAGTGGGAAGGCGTGAGGATATATATAAGACGATTTGAAATTTACAACATACGGTGATTTATCACTCGACGAGTTCTGCGGTGAAGGCGACGATCAAGACACCTGCATATGCTTGAGAATAAATTCAGAGATATATTTATTATAAGAAATTCAAAGACACATTTCTGGCGAATAGAGGGCATTACTACACCTCTGCTTAAAGGTTTCGCACACATTATGATCTTAAAATATTTATAATAATCAAAGATAACACGTTAATAAGATGGGGTAGCAAATATGTAGGAATTTATGAGTTAAGTTAATAGAGACCGGGCGCTCTACTCTAACTGCCTCTGCCTCTATGATATACTGCTTGATGAAATATATGTACATACTAGCTGTCCCGCCCAGCTTCGCCCGGGTGAAAAGTTAAACTTCCTGAAACACGATCGCAGCGCCACCTACTGGGTCCAATTGTGATGTAAGCTATCCTATCTTTTAAGTTGGATCAAACTGCACACGGTGTGCAAATTTGATTGAAATCGGTTAAGTGGTTTAGGAGTCCATTGAGGACAAACATTGTGACACGAGATTTATATATATTAAGATAATATATGCAAGGTCTTACGCGCCGAGCCCCGGGCCGAGCTGCGCGTGCGCGTCGATGACGTCATGCAGCCACACCAGGCCGCCGGCGGCGCAGCCTGCCCGGGCCGCGCGCAGGCTGGCGGCGCGCCGCAGCAGCCCCACGCTGGGCGCCCACCAGCCGCCCGCGCCCGCCACGCGCTCCACGCTCGCGTCGCTCAGCTGCAGCCCCGCGCGCACGTAGGCCGGCCACGCCTCGCACACACACACGCTACATCGCGCAGGCTTATATATGTATGGCGGCGCGCCGCAGCAGCCCCACGTTGGGCGCCCACACTACACGATCCGTCAACCATACACCACGAGAGGTACGACTCAACAAGACCTCTCAATAATTCAGAATGTACCAAACTTACTAAGGTGAAACATAATGAATCCGCCCAGTCAAAATAGGAAACCTAACAAACAGAACCTATCGAGACGAAGTGGACGAAGCTAAAGAAGTATGTAAGCGGAGAGAAGCTGGCGCTCTTCTCTCTGTGCTTACATAGTGAGGGACATTGGGAGGTAAGGAGGGTTGTGAGGAAGCCCACTTACCGCATGGTCATCGCCAATGATGGAGAAGTACTGCTCGAGGATTTGCGAGAGCAGCGTCCGATTGGCGTCGTGTATGGAGTCGCTGCGCAGGCTCTCCCCGAGCATGCGCAGCCGCGCCTCCATGGCGCCGGTGTCCCCGCCCGCCGCCCGCGCCCAGGCCTCGGCCAGGCAGCGCTCCAGCGCGCCGCGCAGCACAGCCGGGGGGATGTTGCGGCACAGCACCGGCAGGAGCTCGAAGGTCAGCTCCTCCTCGTAGTCCTGACACAAATTTTCATTCAAATTATAACTCGTGGTGTGACTAGTCTCTGTACTTAAGTTTTGAAAAACTTTGGTATAGTCGAGATTCAAAACTCAAACTTCTCGGCCACCACGTCTTTTTACGCGGGCCTCGAGCGGGCCCCGAGGCCATAGCGTACCTCGCAGGAGCCGTCGGCCACGGCGCGCAGGCGGGCCTCGAGCGGGCCCCGAGGCCATAGCGTACCTCGCAGGAGCCGTCGGCCACGGCGCGCAGGCGGGCCTCGAGCGGGCCCCGGGGCCATAGCGTACCTCGCAGGAGCCGTCGGCCACGGCGCGCAGGCGGGCCTCGAGCGGGCCCCGAGGCCATAGCGTACCTCGCAGGAGCCGTCGGCCACGGCGCGCAGGCGGGCCTCGAGCGGGCCCCGAGGCCATAGCGTACCTCGCAGGAGCCGCCGGCCACGGCGCGCAGGCGGGCCTCGAGCGGGCCCCGAGGCCATAGCGTACCTCGCAGGAGCCGTCGGCCACGGCGCGCAGGCGGGCCTCGAGCGGGCCCCGAGGCCATAGCGTACCTCGCAGGAGCCG
>JACCPG010005092.1:0-84101 GCA_016069955.1 Drepana arcuata | reverse complement strand
AGAAAAATCTAAACACTTTACAAGTTTATGTCTCGTAAAGATTATCAGAAATATGTGTATATTTAGTGATATATGCCAAATGTCGTTTAATAGTGAATGATATGAGGTATTATGGAGGTAAGAGAGGTAGGGCATAACGGGTTTCCCGTTCGAATTTGGAGCTGCCCGACTGGGGCAGGACCTCCACCTTAGAAGTCCGTAGCCAAATAACACAATTTATTGTGTTGTGTTCCTACGTGGTGAATAAGGTTTCCAGTAATGAGCTCCTTGGGGAGGGGGGAGGATTGTTACATTGTGTTGGAAGCAGAGAGATTAAACCTTATGCTGCTATTATAACTCTCCGAACACAGAGTGGCAACTCATAAGTGATACTTCGGTATCGTGAGCGTAAATAGGCTACCGTAACCGTTTCCCATCAGATGGGCCGTATGCTTGTTCGCCACTCTTGTTGTATAAAAAAAAAAATACTTACAAGACATAAAATTGTAAAGTGTTTAGATTTTTCTGATGAGAAGTGTATTTACATACGTGTACATAGCATATTGTTCTGTAACATTGGAAATTTGCACTGAAAATGTGTACAGAGTTACTTGGATACATTCTGTACTCAGAAGCAGCATCTTACCCTTAAGGACGTATTTAAAAATAATAGTAAACTCTTTTGACTAATGATATGATATGATATATAGGCCACGTTCCATCTACCTGGATCAAATAGATCGGACTCTGAAGGACGGGAACGTTAAGAGTACTCGAAACCGACGAGCATGTATGAAGAGACTGATGAATGCGGACGAAGCGAAAGAGGTATGTAAGTCTAGAGAGAACTGGCGCTCTATACTCTCTGCCTACCCCGTTAGGGACTTGGCGTGATGATATGTATGTATGTATATGATATGATAAAGCCTTAATTCACTAACCATGAGTACTTAACAAAATTTTATACAATAATACATTGCTTATGACTAATAATGCGAAATACATTGTTTTTTTTTTATCTTTCAGCAACCAGTTATTTGTTAGGATGTCCTTCGACATAGGCCTCCCCTAGTTCCTTCAATATTTTCCTATCGCGAGCTAAATCTTCTCCATTCGATTATCCATTCGCCGTGTGACTAAGGTTCATATTTAATTGCAGCTGGGCACTGAGAAAGTGAACATATACCCGTTCATGATTCACTCCCTCGCGCTGAGCATCTTCAGCTCCGTCATCGGCCCTTTCGGGGGTTTCTTCGCTTCTGGTTTCAAGCGGGCTTTTAAGATCAAGGTATATCTTGTTCATTTATTTATTTATTAGTCGTGGTGGTCGAGTTCGGGTAGTCATCTGCTATTCAAAGATTGCAAGATTGATAACCTACTACCAATGATTTTTTCTTAACCTAAGTACGGGGATTAGTCACACCACGAGCTTTACGGTGAAGGAAAACATCGAGAGGAAACCTGCATACGTCTGAGAAGAAATTCAAAGGCGTATGTATAGTCGTGCTTGAGTAACGGCGATGGTCTCGCCATCTATCACGTTGGTACCTAAAATATCTCTGGCGGAGAGTGGGTGTGTGGATATTACCTATACACCTCTGCCTACCCTTGTGGGAAGGCGTGAGGGTACTTCTGAACGTTCTACGTACACGAGACGTTCACATCGTAGGTACGAATATGTCGTAATTATAAACAAGAACGCATCCGTTGGTAGTTAATGTTCTGGCAAATGGTGGCTTTATACTCTCCGCCTACCCTGCGAATTACTAGCAGGTAAGTTTAATTATATAAACTCGTTTGTTGTATTTCTGTCAAGTTCATAGTTCAGGGGAATTGATTTTCTCCTTTTTGTGACGATGACAGGAATACATATCTATTGTGTAACACTTGTCCCAGGACTTTGGCGATGTGATCCCCGGCCACGGTGGCATCATGGACCGATTCGACTGCCAGTTCCTGATGGCCACCTTCGTCAACGTCTACATCACTAGCTTCATCCGCACCGCCACCCCGCAGAAACTGTTGCAACACGTGAGTTTTTAAATTTATCATACTAGCTGTCCCGCCCAGCTTCGCCCGGGTGTAAAAGTATAAAAAGTTTCTACACCGGGAAAGGAATACTCCTACCAAATTTCAAGTCAATCGGCCTTATAGTTCTTGAGATTTCGTGATGAGTGAGTTCACAAATGGGATCTCCTATGTATATATATACTGGCCGAAAAAAACAGACGGTGTGTGGGTACTACCGATACACCTTTGGGGACCGTTATGGGAAGGCTTGAGGATATATTATATTATTTTATTAATTTATATTACATTTTCTGCGTGTGAAACCGCGGTGCACAGCTTTAAAAAAAACTTTAAATAAATACAAAAAAGGCCGTTTCACCTCTGCCAACCCCTTCAGGAACCCTACCGGGAATGCGTGTAGATCTAATTAGTATAAGTATAGCACACTACCTCCTCCCCAGGTGTACAACATGAAGCCGGAGCAACAGCTGCAGCTGTTCTATGCCCTGAAGGAGTCCCTCGAGAACAGAAATATTCTCAACATGGTACCTTAAACGTTTCACACAGTTCTTCAATTCTGACATATTATCTATTCATTATTTTAAAAGGTTAAATTAGGGGCGATTTTTGGTTGAATGCTGCGATTTTTCAGTACATATCTACATATGTATGCAATCCCCTCCACATCATTCTAATACATTATCTAATGTATCTATGGGTTATATTAAATACTTACAAAATCATCGTCGTTGCCGTAAAATATTACAACAGTACGTATACATATATATCATCCTTAATAAAGCAATGGATGGCACCTTCCCTTAATATACCCCGTTACCATTTAAAGGATTAGAAGGCTGCGTTAATGTGTATCTACTGCACAGTACATGCAAGAAGGTTCCCACAGAGTAATGCAACAGTCCCGTCTCGATTTATAAAATGCTGTCGCGTTCTCTATCGAACACGAGCTACTCTGTGTACACTCCTGAAAATAATAATAATCCAGTTTTGTCATCATGCCATTCCACAATCTTTACAAATTGTAAAGAGACAGATCTATAGACCTTCAACTCAGTGAGTGGTTAGTTGACTGGAGCGTATAGCGCCAAAGGTTGTCGTCCAGAAATGAAAACAGATTTGTATCTATATCGATATAATTTAACCCCAATCCCAATTTATAAAACCCAGCGAATTGATAATATTCCATTAAAAAAAAATTATGTAAGTAGACGTCGTAGGGGGGTTTGTGTTGAACCACTTCGACCAACTATAATCCATCAGCCAACTAGAGTAATGATGTGGACAAGGATTTTATCTAGTCTAATTATTGTAGCATCATTT
This sequence comes from Drepana arcuata, assembly GCA_016069955.1. Taxonomy (NCBI): domain Eukaryota; kingdom Metazoa; phylum Arthropoda; class Insecta; order Lepidoptera; family Drepanidae; genus Drepana; species Drepana arcuata. The sequence goes on along the minus strand of JACCPG010005092.1, from coordinate 80,771 downwards.
GCATTAATTAATTAAATAAAAATAGTGAATCCTTATAGCAGGCGTTGGAATATAATATGAATAAATATAATCACGCCGAGTCCCTCGCGGGGAGGCAGGGAGAGTAGAGCGATGGATCTCTCCATACTTACAGATCTCTTTCGCTGCATACACCTTCATCAGTCTCGAAATGCAAGAGCACTGGAAATCGGCGAGCTTGTATGAAGATTTTCATAATTTTAGCCAATTTCAAGTCCCATCCTTGAGTGATCGATTTGATCGTAGTTGGGTTGTGGTCTTCTTATTTTTTCAGACACTTTGTTGTAAAGGGTATGTTAACTTAAAAATAAACTTATTCTCAGTCGAAAACATCTAATAGGTATTCGTGATTATTAATAGTGTCGAGGGATTGTTATACATCTGCCTACCCCTTCGGGGACCCTTGTGGGGAGGCGTGAACATAAGAAAAAAATATATATTTATCTTCATATAAATAATACCATTTTCAACATTTAGTTTTAAATACCAAAGAGTTTTGTTGCAAATGTTGCTATAAATTTGTTTTAATTATTATATTAACCGTTACGGTTAAATTATTATAGATGTAATAGTATATAACTTACTTTAAATATATCTTAATACATACATACTTCACTTAGAAACAATGCTTTATTCAAATTAACTGTTGCAAATCTGAAGTTTATGACGAAATAATTTGATTGTAAAATTATAGTAATAGTAGCAGACCGACCATCTCTATCTCTTTCATAAAGCCTGTGTGTTCTTAGTATGAGCAGGATAGCACATAAGATGCGCTTCGTTCACATGAGTAAAAAAAATATTGCTTTACTAGTAATATTTTGCCAGAATTACTTTTAAAAATAATATCAATGATTTGACGACTCTTACAGTAAAGTAAAGCTAATTCTTCTTAGTTGTTTATTTAGTAAATTCTTTAACATAACGAAATCAACGCTAGTTATGTTTGCTTTTAAATCGATTATTAGAGAGCTGTATGTGTTGTCCCACATGCATATAGGCTAAACGTATTTTACCGACATAAAAACCACGATAATCAGTAGTACTGTGAAAAGCAGAGCATTTTGTAATCAGTGATAAAGCTACAAGTAAATTCTTCGTTTTGAGTCTATCTTCACACCTCAGAGATACAAAAATAAATCGTTGTACCCGTTTGTATATGTGTATGGTGAGTGTGAACTCAGATTTATAAATGATTTTAAATAATGGGAAAACATTGAGAAGATATTGGAAAACGTCGATGGATTCGCCATCTGTCACGTTAGCACCTAAATTTATTTATTTATTTATTTACAATTAGCACGACAATGTGGTCATTTACGCTAATGTGGAGGTATAAGTTAAAAAAAAGTTAAAAATATCTCTGTCGAAAATAAGGTACTTTTACACCCCTGCCTACCCCCTCGGGGACTCTATTTGTGGGCAAGAAGTCATAAAGGTTAGACAGTTCTGGTTTTTTTTTTTACTTTTAAGTCTCAGATGTCACACAATCGATCCCACCTAGATGCATTTGCGACAGTCGTGGAAATACTTTTAGCCTAAAAATTACGGTTATTATTTAGAAATACAGTGAAGGAGTAAGTGATTATCTCAAGATTATATTACTTGAGATGGCTTGAAAGTGTCGGCTCGAATTTTGTGTATAATAATTTTAGTATGGCGGTCAAAGCTGGTTATAATTAAGATTATTTTCTTTCTCGAATTTTTCAACTATAGTTTAGTATATTGCGTTATTTCGTAGAGGCGAGGTCTTCCTTGGGACCTTTGACTAGTGCTGTAACTACGAGCTGATAGCATTCCATCGGCATTTGTTATCGTTTTTTTCGCAAGGAATTCACACTAAGTATGAAATAATAGTATTTTGTAGTGTGAATTCCTTCCCGTTATAAAAAGTAAGGATTTTTTTATATTTGGTTACTAACGGCTTTGGAACCAAGCAGTGTCTCCTTGAAAATCATTAGTGCTATGTTAGCGTCATATCATCTAATAATATAATGTTCCATTGGGTGACCGATTTATTAAGGATTTTTCAATAAAAATTACACAATTAGTTCAACTTAAAATTGTCTTGAGAAACTTAAGCTTGCATTATTGTAGGTATGCTAGACCAAGATTTTAATGCAATACATAAAAAAAATATGTCCGACTAAAAGACAAGTATCCACTAATAAATTATAAGAAGAGAAGATCGAATCCTTCAATTACGTCTTGAAAATACAGTTTTGTCTCCAGCGCCTGTTCTATCTGTAATACCACAATGATACCTAGTATTTGCAAAATGGAATCTGATTGACTGGTTATGTGCTAAATATTTTTGACGTTTTACCTTTTAAATATTTCGACTATCCCTTGTCTGACCTGTTATATACTATATATATATATATACTATATAGTAGTATAGTATACATTTTAAATAATATACCATACTACTTTTAATGTTCGTACAACATACGTTGGAACAGGCCGCCAATGTGATCATAGGGAATATTCTTGATCATTATTACGAAAAATACTTCGATTTTTAATTTGATTCTATCAGCCCGCAGGATATTAATTCCCTATAATAATATATTGTTATTATTATTTCATGTCCAGTTTACAAGCACAGTTTTTCGATGATATCTTAAATAAGTCTGACGAGATCTCAAACCAGTGATTATAATTGCATATTAATAACAGTGCACACCTCCTTATTAATTGTGAGATATTAATATGACACCTTATTTTACAATATCCGTTCATGCTATATCGGGATATTCAACATTGGACATCGTCAATTTATACTAATATCATAAATGTGATAGTTTTGATGAATTTTGGTTACTCAATCACGGCCAGAACGGCTGAACGTAATTGGATAAAATCAGGCACAGAGATAAATTGTAGTCTATAATAGCCAATAGGGCATAGAATATGTTTTATTCCAGAATAAAAACAAAAAATTGTTTATGCTCGAAAGTTTATAATATTAGTACAGATAATCAAATTTAACGTGGAGCAGAGCTAATAATTATATATGTAATTATGAAGTCGCCGTAACAATTTTCACATCAAAATAAATTGTTAAGTTTGGTGATTATTTTGTGATTTTAAGGTTACGTTGATGTTCTGATGTTGAGTTTTTTTTATTCTTATTACGTTCGTTCGCTAGATGCTAGTATTGTACCTATACCTATAGCATTTAATGGCGATTTTATTTTAATTTAGTTCATTTAATTGTTTAACAAATTCTTCTATATGTATCCGTGTAGATGATCATTAGAATTGTTTACTATCTAATTTATATATATATACGTCTGCGTATAAATATATATATATATATATATATATATATATATATATATATATATATTAATTAGATAGTAAATTATTTATAGTTATGATGAGCCGTGGTGGCCGAGTGGTTCGAGCAGTTGCCTGCGACGCAAAGGTCGCAAGTTCGAATCCCGACTGTACCAATGAGTTTTTCTGAACTTAAGTACAGTGATTAGTTACACCACGAGCTTTACGGTGAAGGAAAACATCGAGAGGAAACCTGCATACGTCTGAGAAGAAATTCAAAGGCGTATGTATAGTCGTGCTTAATTAACGGCGATGGACGCGCCATCTGTCACGTTGGCACCTAATATACCTCTGGCGGAAAGTGGGGAATGTGGGTATTACCTATACACCTCTGCCTACCCCTTCGGGGACCCTTGTGGGATGGCGTGAGGATATAGTAAATTATAGGGGTTATAATATATCTAAAGCGGAAAGTGGATGTGTGGGTACTTCCTATGCACATCCGCCTATCCCTCCGGGTACCCTTATGGGAAGCTGTAAAGAGATATATGTTTAATGTTTTATTAATATTTGTACATTTCCTGTATTATTAACTTGAGTATATCCCTTATTACGTAATGATGAAGAGTTCATTATGTTCTGACTTTCTGTGTTGTGATGTTGAAAACCTATGTTTACCAAGCCTTTTATATTATATGAGTTTCCTTTTTGTTAAGCATGTTTTATTGCAATCATGCTTTACCTCAATTTTTGTTATATTTATGTCGTGATTGTCTCAAAGAAACAATTGAACATTTTTCCTATCGTTAACGCTACCATCAAGTACCAGAAACCAAACCCGCCCCAATATAGTTTTAATGATAAGCTAAAGGGTACCTACCTATTGATTTATTAAGGTTTCGTAAGGACCAATCCAGAATGTTCCTTAGACTTGTTACGTTCATCATACACTTACAAATTAATAGTCGCAGAAGCCGTGTCTATAGTTGCGTGTAATACTCGTTGAATAACACACGTAATTCTGAGTTAAATTATGACCAACTCATTGTTGCAGTCCCATTTGTGAGATGATAATTAGGTTTTAAAATCAGTTCACCCGATTTAAGGCAGTAATTCATTAGCACTTAAGCTTAAATTCCCTTGCAGGTTGCAATATTGCATAATAATACTTGCTTTAGAGGCGATCCTTTGATATCAAAAGTAGATTATACTGTCTTCCTTAATATACATACTGTTTTGCTGACAAATTTCTTCAAAATCAGTTTTACATAGATATACATATGTATATATATAATTATCTGTTTGGCGGTAATTGTGTATGATGAGAGTAATTAGTAAAGCTGGTATTTCGTTGTATTTATTTGCCAAGGGACAAACTACCTTAGTCTATAAATTGTTTATTGTATGAATGTATAGATTTATGTGCGCGTTGAGTAAATTAGAGCGTGGATATTTGTTGTGCTATGTGAGAATGAAATGTACCGTGGAAAATACGATTTTAAACTTCCCAGTACGCAAATATTTTGCGACCAATAGACACGTTTGATGAAAAATTTAATTCTTAATGTCTGAGAATTAAAGTTAGTACATTAAAACCACCTGCCACTTGAAAAAATTTTCAGCTACGATTTGAATGAAAATTCTTCGTACATTACATTCGCACATCAGAGTAAATTAGTTAATAAATAGTCTATTCATGTATCGGTGTTGCTATGGACGTACGCTATAATATAATTTTACGTACCTTTAATTTTACTATGTGATAATCAATTGAAAATAAATGTTAAGTACTGATTTAGTGACGATTAAAATATAATGAAAGATGTGTACACAAGTGAAGATCTTTAAGGTTGAAAATCGCTCGTCGTATAATGTATTATTGCATTGCTACATCAGATGTCACTTTGTGGATTCGTCACAAAATGCATAAGTATAAACTATTAAGATCTAAGATGTATGTCTTGTGTCAAAAATGTCGTTTCATTGTTAATACGAAGCAATTATGGCCGCACCCATTAGAGTATATCGCTAGGGTAGCCAAATCTCATCTACAACAACCAGTGGTCACTTGCAACGCATAGATAGCTAATTTGATTCCCGACCGGACCAATTTTTTTTCTGAATTAAAGTAGGTACGAGCTGTACACTTGCAGTTGAAGTTCAAAGGCGTATGTACAATCGAACTTGAGAAGCGGCAACGGAGTCGCCATCTAACAAGTTGGCACCTAGATATATATCTAATTGAAAGAGGCTGCTGTGATCTCTGCCTACCTCCTTATTTAACAGTAACAGTTGACAATGAAATGGCATTTCAATAGAGTAAAAAAATTACTATAGATAATACAAATTTTATCGATGTACCTTGTAATAGATGTACCTACTGTAGAGCTAGATGTGTTGTAATATTATTAAATTATTTATTGTTTTATGTGACTTGTATTTGAGGTATAATAAATAAACGGAATCCTGACTATGTTTTTTATTACTAAGGCTTAATGGTATGATGATGATGATGTTACCGTGTCTTATAGGCGATTGCAATGCCATAGGTGGTACTGTTACATACATACATATCATCACGCCAAGTCCCTAACGGGGTAGGCAGAGAGTATAGAGCGCCAGTTCTCTCTAGACTTACATACCTCTTTCGCTTCGTCCACATTCATCAGTCTCTTCATACATGCTCATCGGTTTCGAGTACTCTTAACGTTCCCGTCGTCAGAGTCCGATCTATTTGATCCAGGTAGTTGGAACGTGGCCTTCCTCTGCCTCTTCTTGCACACACTTTTGCTTTGTATATCTGTTTCGTCAATCTTTCTTCACTCATCCTTTCTATGTGTCCAAACCAACGTAACATGCCTTTCTTCATCTTTACAATCACGCCCTCATTCACGCCAGTTGATTTGCGAATCTCTTCATACTGGTACTCTTCATTCTTTGGTATTTCATTTTGGTGGTACTGTTAATGTTATAATTATTCAAGGTACTTACATATAATCAGAATCCAGTTTATTTTTCTCACATGACCTGATAGTAGCGGTTGCCGTATACCGGGCATTCGAACGAGGAGTTCCGGGAGTGCCTATCCGACGCAAAACGATAGGCTTTATACGTCTGTGACATCGTAGCTCTTAAGCGGGTGAACCATTTTTATAAATAACATATCTTGTCGACATGCAATGAGAGAGTTTGTCGCCCACTTTAATAAACGACTGATATATTTAACTTCTTCTCCCTCGTATCACTCACAATGTGTTTCTTGACCGTAACTGCTCACCGGCTTCAGTAATGCTTACCTACCATCAGCCGAGACGTGTCACAATCTTCGCCTAGAATAATAAGTTGAATGCTACCAGCTGGTCCAAGATGGTGATATTTGGTGACCGCGAAGGAAGGTGCCAAGATACAAAATAACTCAAACACTGTATCCAATGCTGCAAACAGTCGCCTATCTATTCTTATTGTCTCGCGACCACAACAATAGGTGCGATTCATTGCACCGACCTTCGTGCTGAGGAAGACAGGATGTCTGCTTCGCTACGCATTGGATACGGTATATGGATTACCTGTGGTTCCTCACGTCGCTAAGGGCTCTGCAAAGATTGACTGATGCGTTTTGGCACACCAATAGTACTAACACAAGCACAGGTATTGATATTAAGTAAAGCCTGCGTTACTGTCACAGTAGTGGATCAAGTATTTTAAGGAAGACGTAGCGATAAGGAGGCTTGTTTTCATAAAAATTACGGTGAAGGAAATTATCGAGTGGAAACGCATACGTCTGATAAGCAATACAAAGGCATATGTATAGTCGTGCTTGAGTAACGGCAATGGACTCGCCATCTATCACGTTAGCACTTAATATATCTCTGGCAGAAAGTGGGTATGTGGGTATTACCTATACACCTCTGCCTACCCCTTCAGGGACCCTTATGGGAAGGCGTGAGGATATTATTTTATTATTAAATACAGTATTGAGTTAAGAGATGTTTTGTTATAAATATAGATGAATAGTGTACATAAGTACGGTTAGGGTCATACCTATTTATTTCTATACACATTGTTCCATCTACGTACTTCATCGACCAGACACTCAAAGATGGGAAAGTCATGACTTTAATGTGGACGAAACGAAAGAAGAGCGGGGCTCTACACTCCCTGCCTGTTTCGTACTTACTATGTCTGTCTATACGTAATGTCTACGTATAGTAGACATTACTAACGATTTGAGGTCGTATCTGTTGGGAAATCCCACATGTTCAGCATACATCTCCTGCTCATACAGATGTTACATATCGGCATGATCCCAAATCCACGCACTGAGGCCTCAAGCAATACGGAAGTGAGTTCCGTGCCTGGGTTTTTGCATACAGACGAGTATAGGAACGTGCGTACATAGGTTCCCACGAGTCGCTTGCGCAACATTAAATCTCGCTTCATTTTCCTTACATCTTGTGCATTTCCGTTGTAGTCCTTGCCTTCTCAACCAATTCATCCTTTATCGTCCAACTGCGGGTCATATGCCTCCTCTCCGGCAGTAAATCTAATCTAAACTAGTATTATACAGAGAAAAGATGAAATTTTCCGTTTGTTTATTTGTTACGAATTAACTCGAAAATTGCTCGACGAATTTTTTAAATTATTAATAAATAATTTAAAAAATTAAGCAAATTTTAAGCAATTAAGCAAGCGACATTTTTACCGAGTAACATAGTAATCTATACTAAATATTATATAGAGGAAAGATTTGTATGTAAGTATGTTTGTAACGAATTGGCTAAAAAGTATTGGACCCATTTTAAAAATTCTTTCACCATTTGAATGCTACATTATCACTGATTAATATAGGCCATTTTAATTGCAAGAAAAAAAAAATACGCTACAATGTTTGAAAAATAATTGTCCACCCGTGCGAAGCCGGGACGGGCCGCTAGTAGATTATATAGGAAAGATTTGTTGTTTTCGTCTGTCTGTTTGTCGAAATAAAAATTGTCATACCACGACTGTGCTCCGTAAGACAGAATTAAATCTTTTGTTTAACTTGTTCGCATTAGATACGAGAATGGAAACACGCCCCGCACAAGAGTATTGCGAAGATGACAATTATAATGCTTGTCGCGTCCGAATTGTTTGCAAGCTGAATTAGGGGAAAGTAATTTTAACTCCTTTTACAGAAACTTTTATTGGCAGATAAAGGAAATCAGAGTGGCAAGTAAACAGGACAGACGGACAAACACATTGAATACTGACTATTCGTAAAGGTGACCCTTATGCGTCATCCGTCGTTCTTATAACAAAACAGGTAATCTTAAACAAAATATTGTGAGCACTTTGGGTATTAGTGTCAGGATATTAGGAACTTAGTCTACCTTATGAAGCCGTGGTGGTCGAGTAGTACGAGTAGTTGCCTGCGACACAAAGATCGCAAGTTCGAATCCCGACTGTAACAATGAGTTTTTCTGAACTTAGACATTGATTAGTCACACCACAAGCTTTACGGGGACGGAAAACATCGAGAGGAAACCTGCATACGTCTGAGAAGCAATTCAAAGGCGTATGTATAGCCGTGCTTGAGCAACGGCGATAGACTCGCCATCTGTCACGTTGGTACCTAAAATATATATCTGCCGAAAACTGATTGTATGGGTATTACCTATACACCTCTGCCTACCCTTTCCGGGACCTGCAAGGTGTTTCGATTTTTCTAATGAGAAGTTCATATCATCGCAATAAGTACCTCACTCTACAGATCGGACGAGAAGCGCGCCAGTACTAATCTAAACAGCAATCTCTCTATAAAAGCTCGTTGGCTACGTCAACAGTAAATGAAACCTGCGAGCGTATATGAAGACTGATGAATATGGATGAAAAGAATGAGCTCTGGATGTCTCGATTGAGCTTGCGCCCTACTCCGTGAAAGACTCAGCGTCATATTCTTTCTTCAAGCCATTGTCAATATATTCGGTTTAATTTTACACCGGGCACTAAGTACCATCTGTCTACTTGACATATTTGTGAAGACTGCTAATGGAAATGCTTAGCCTTGCGAAATTTGCACCACTGTCTAATACAACGTTAAATAAAAATTAACCTTAGCGTCATTGTTATAACTCTGGTTTTGACATCAGCAACATTCCTACGATGAGTCTGATCAAACAAAATTCGATCACTAAACGATTTATTGAGCGATTACCAAAACCTGTCTACTTTTCTTCACCAATATCACCGGTCTCTGTCACCTGACCGGTATTTAGACGTATGTAAAAGAGATGGGTATATCAAGCGGCGTAGAGAATCAAATTAATGGCTGCGAAATATTGCTTTCTTTACCTTGCAAGTAGGCTGGTTAGGTTATGTCAGGTGGTGCGTGACTAGTGTGACACAGTGCGTCGAATATTTTAATACTTTAATGCGTAATATATTAGTATCAGGTTCATGGATTTGAAATTCAAATATGGAATTTTTTGGGGCTTGAATAAAACCATCAGTATAAAATTTGTAATGTTGACTTTAATTAATATATTTTAAAGGCAAGAAACAAGTGAGTGTAGTTTTTCTAACGCCCCAAACGACCAAGTTCTATATACAGCCTCTCACTCGATTATGCGAGTGGCGATGAGCACACATCTACCGGCCGGTCAGCTGGTTGCCAGTACCAAACGTAACGCCGCGCCGATACCACGTCGCACGTACGGAATAACCACCCGCCAATGAAGCGATGCTCGTACGAAAACATTTCGTCGAGAAACACGACTTAGTGAGATCCGTCCTCGGTTTATTCGATTCTTTTTTTAATTTTTCATCGGTGTTCCATTTTCAAATTAAAATTTTCTGTGTTGTGACTATTGAGGTAGGTGAATTTTAAAATTACTCTCAATATTTATGATAAGCGTAAAATTTAAATCAAATCAAATAAAAATATTTTATTTCACATAGGCCTAGATGGGCACTTATAAAACGGCGAAAATGCGCACGGTTTGGGTTGGTCGTTTCCATGGAGAAGAACCGACAATAAACGCCATGGTTACTCTTCGAATTATTAGTATTTTCATTACGTACCGACTAAACATCAAATGTCCTATCTAATTTGACAATCGCCTGCTAATTATTGATAAAATTTCGTTCGTAAATTGTTTGCAACATGTTTAAGGATCTTAACGTTATTGATTGCATACTAGTAGAAATAGTATTATCAGTGTTTCATAGGTCACGTATATTTCCTTAGCTAATGTACATATGCGTATGTATATTATCAACACGTGGAATGCCTCACGGGTAGGCAGCAGAGAGAGTGTAACAACTAAGATATGATATTATTATAGCGTGCAATACATTACCCGTAGATATTTTTTTTATATTTATGATAGACTTCGCATAAAGGTCTTTGAAGGACTCTGGTGTAATAACACATACATTTGGTAGAGATGTATTTAAGTGCTACCTTACTGGATTCCATTTCTGATTTCAAGTATGACAGTTATTTATTATTATTATATTATTACTTCCAGTCGACCACCAGGCTTCTAGCTAAGGCCAGGCTTTTAAGCAAGTGTGATATAATTTATCAAACATTTATTGAATAGTCTCTTCAGGATAATAAAAATGTTCTGTTAATGATCAAATTGAATGAATAAATGCTACAATAACCTCCCTAAGTTTTAACTAGTCAGGATATATTTTTTCATTCACAACTATGACTTTTAACTTAAGCTTGCAACTTGTCAAAAACAACCAATGTACTATGTAATATATATAACATATTATTATATACTATATATATATTATAATATACCTGCATACGCTTGAGAAGAAATTCAAAGGCGTATACACAGTCGTGCTTGAGTAACGGCGACGGACTCGCCATCTGTCACGTTAGCACCTAAAATATATCTCTGGAGGAAAGTAGGTGTGTGAGTACCACCTACACACATCTGCCTACTCTTTCGGGGATACCCCTGAGGGAAGGCGTGAGGCTATTATTATTATTATATATACGTACATATCATTACGCCGAATTCTTAACGGGGAAGAGAGAAGAAAGGGAGGAGAGAATCTATCGCTAGTTCTCTCTAGACTTCTGATCAGATCTCTGCTTCATGACAGTATATAATTACATATACATATCATCACGCCGAGTGCCTAACGTGGTAGTCAGAGAGTAAAGGGCGTCAGTTCTCTCTAGACTTGCATACCTCTTTCGCTTCGTATATAATTCACTGAAAATTGGCCGAGTGGTTCGGGCAGCTGCCTGCGACGCAAAGGTCGCAAGTTCGAATCCCGACTGTACCAAGGAGTTTTTCTGAACTTAAGTACAGTGATTAGTCATACCACGAGCTTTACGGTGAAAGAAAACATCGAGAGGAAACCTGCATACGTCTGAGAAGAAATTCAAAAGGCGTATGTATAGTCGTGCTGGAGTAACGGCGATGGACTCGCCATCTGTTGGCACCTTATATACCTCTGGCGGAAATGTGTGTAGGTATTACCTATACACCTCTGCCTACCCCTTCGAGTACCCTTGTGGGAAGGCGTGAGGATATATTATTATTATAATTCCACTTGCAACCATTTTACTGTTATGTTGTCTACAATTATACGCTTGTACCCAAATGTACTGAGCGGATGACATAATAGCTTCAAACAAACAATGTGTATTCGTAAAAATTAGGTTTTTACGTCAAATAATTCGCACGGTAATTATCACCGGATTTTAATTCTTTTGTGTATAAAATTTAAGTTTATTTTATAAACAAAACTAATGTATTTAATTAGGTACCGTAGCCATTTGCATTTTATGATTAATTTAATTGAAGCTAAGTATACGGACCATAGTGTTTGCCTTCGCTTATTATTCATTGTATTGAAATAAATGTAACATTTATATGTAGATATTATTATTATTGCTTCCTTTAGTAATGTACCAGAAACCGTTTCTTGTGAAGGTAAATAATCTTATAATTTATATAATTTCCTTGTGAGTTCCAGTTCCATACATATCATTACACCGAGTCCCTCACAGGGCAGATGAAGTATAGCGCCAGTACTATCTAGACTTACAGAACTCTTACTCTTCATCCACAGTCTTCATACATGCTTGAAAGTACCCTTACTGTACTGAATTTATATATATTATATACTAGCTGTGCCCGCGACTTCGTCGGCGTGGACGGCTTTTTTATCTTTCGTAAAAATGATTTTTTTTTTTCAATAAAAAGTATCCTATGTTACTTCTAATACCTCCAAGAATATGTGTACAAAGTTCTATAGTGATCTCTTAAGTAGTTTTTACGTGAAAGCGTAACAAACAAACTTACATTCACATTTATAATATTAGTAAGATAAATTCAGTACAATAAGAGTATTATATATTTTAGAATTAAATTAATATAAATTACTATGTACCGTTCTATTAAATATACATATAGTTTAATTATAAAAAAAATTGTTTAAAAATTATATACAACAATCCTTCTATATAATATATATTTCCGCAAATTCCATCTAATTTCTTTTAAAAAATATGAAGCTAGAAATTAATCTTTTACAAAAATATCTGAGTACAATAAACCAACTGCAATATAATAATAATAATTATATATCCACACACCTTCTCACAAGGGTCCCGAAGGGGTAGGCAGAGATATATAGATAGTACCCACACACCCACTTTCCGCCAGAGATATGCATTTGGTATTTTAATATATTATGACTTTAAATTAATACGCCAGGTGTTTCATCGATTCATAAATTACAATAATTTGTATTTTAATTATTTGTAAGATGTAAGATGACACCGAACGTCATTTGATATTGTCACTCTAACGGCTATATTTCAATAATACTTTCGTAAACATATATTTATGTTCAAATCATTACTCACGGTTTACATAAATGTCAATATCTTTATATATATCCCATTTTTTTTATTAGCTGGCGCCTAGTATAATAGATGCTAAAGCTTGTTACTCAATCATGCCAGAACGGCTGAACGAAATTAAACGAAATTTGGCACCGAGATAGATTACCAGTTGGATTAAAATATAGGATGACTGCTATTTCACAAAAAAATCTACCAATTAAATCCAATTTTACTCGGTTGAAATCGCGGATCACAGCTAGTAATTTAATAATTTGCCGAAAGGAATACTCCCACACTGCCTTCTAACTGTTGGTAAGCATAATGATCCAATATTTTTAACTATATAGTTTGAGCTTAGTCAAACCTGTTAAGAGGAAAGGTTATTTGCCTGGAAATACCCCAACAGGCACTAACTATCTATGTTGCCCTACAAAAGACATCAACGCGCTGCGTTCCAAAAGTGAATCACATTCCGACATTTCATTTATTATTCACATTAAATCGAAAATACTTCTGTAGATAATATTCTCAGGTATTTGTATGCAAAGGGTCACATCAGAATTTGAGAGTAATGCAAATCAGCCTTCTCGAAATAAGCTTAATGAGCTATAATTATTTTGTATTAAGAATAATATCTTGAGAACATACATTTAAGCAATGTTTTTATTATGGGAACTAGACAACGACACAAATGCGTATAAAACTATAGATCTATAAACACATTCATGAATCTAAAATTCAAACACAAATAAAGCAATGTCAAAATTAAAAAGTTCAATATCTTTTATTCAACCTTTAGGGAACACAGGGATAAAAAAATGCGTTATGACCGATTTTTTCATGAAAGATGCTTACTTTTGCTACTTAACCGAACAATAGCAAGACAAAGGCCACTAACCAAGGACTTACATACATACATACATACATATCATCACGCCAAGTCCCTAACGGGGTAGGCAGAGAGTATAGAGCGCCAGTTCTCTCTAGACTTACATACCTCTTTCGCCTCGTCCACATTCATCAGTCTCTTCATACATGCTCGTCAGTTTCGAGTACTCTTAACGTACGTTAACCAAGGACTTTTAGGTGATAATCAAACCCATCTAAGGAAAATACTACTCGAAACCGTCGAGAATGTATGAAGAGATTGATGAATCTGGACGAAGCGAAAGAGATATGTAAGTCCGGAGAGAATTGGCGCTCTATACTCTCTGCCTACCCGTTGGCGTGTATCTAATGGAACCCCTGTGAGGTATTCACTTTGGCTTGCAGCGTTGCTGGTTCGCAAATATATAATAATGATATTAATAGAGCTCGGCTGGTTGAATTTAAGTATTTAGGTGCTGGGTTTGTTCTACAAACTCTAATGGCATACAATTTCACGCGAGACAGCTAGTTCCAAGTAAAATCACAGTTGGAATTAAGGTATTAAATCTGCAATTGTAATTATACAGCCGTCTATTTTATATATTTCATGAGCCTTAAATATATCAAAATGTAGACCTCAAAATGGACGATAAGTCACCGCATATTACATACAAACGCGTTAAGGAAATGACAGAAGTGCAGAGGTCGCCCCGTGAGGGGAAAGGTTCATTTCGTGGCTCGTTACGTCGTTACGTTTGGCGACAAATGGCAAGAGCTACTTTGCTACAATGTAAGAGTTTAGCATTACTTTTAAGTATTTTACATTACATTATTTTACATTACTTCTAACAAGTTTAGCATTACTTTTAACTAGCTGTACATTCTTTTTAGATAGGTCTTGCATTAAGGGGAATTACAGTCTCGTCTAGATTAACTGATATTTATCTTTTTAATTTACTTTTATTTATTTAAAGGTAACATTAACATAGTAGAATAAGAGGCAGTTAGAAATTCAAAACATTATGTTATCATCTATAGCCGTCATGGCCGAGTGATTCGAGTAGTTGCCTGCAACACAAAGATCGCAAGTTCAAATTCTATGAATTGTATTATATATAGCTTATAAAATAAATATCCGCAATAATCTCTGATCATTTTGGTGCTTAGAAAAAAAAATGTATCAAATTCAGTCGCACCTCTTAAGCAAACACAGGAAATAATAAATCAACGCTATATGATTTAAAGCGGATATTTGAATTGCCGATTTGGCTCGAACAACCAAGGTAACGCCAGCCTTAGACTTCATTATTTGAAAATAGCTTAAACTGTCTGGTTTTAACTTTAACACTTATAGACATAATGAGTGGCACCGAGGACTCACCACTGTGGTAGCCAGAAAAATCGATTTGATGGGTTTTTATAATATAATAATAATAATATATCCTCTCGCCTTCCCACAAGGGTCCCCGAAGGGGTAGGCAGAGGTGTATAGGTAATACCCACACACCCACTTTCCGCCGGAGGTATATTAGGTGCCAACGTGACAGATGGCGAGTCCATCGCCGTTTTTAGGGCTGTTATATTAGCATTGATAATATATGTACTTGTTTGTGTGGTGGCCGAGTGGTTCCAGCTTGCAGCTTAAACATTGCAAATTCGATTTCCGACTGTATCAATAAGTCTCTGGACCTAAGTAAAGTGATAAGTCAAACTACGTGAAGTTATATAACCAAGATTATGGACTTTTACAAGTAATGACGAATACTGCAAAATATATAATACCCTGAAATTCCAATGACGTTTGACCGCAAATGACCTATGACCTTAAAGAACAGATAACGACGACATTCGATGCAAAAAGACTTGCATTATATCTAGCCAGAATAATTGCGTTGTTAAATGGGAATTAGTGGATCAACTCTATTACGTTCAAGTCGAGGATTCTGAAGATTTTTGGTCAAGGAAACAATACAATGAGCCTCTATGCATCCGGGAAAATTAAAAAGTATGAGAACGAGTGGCGACAGCCTCGTTACCTGACATATTGGCACCTAAATTCTCGGGAGAAATTGTAGACTTACACTAAACTGACATTTAATGACAGATTGATTTATTAAATAGCGAAGCGATAGAGTTCTATTAGTTTTGAGAGAACTAACGCTCTATACTTTCTGCCATACAACATAATTTTCATGTATTGTATTGTCTTAATTAACATAATTCACGAACTCGCCATCTGTCACGTTAGCACCTAAAATATATCTCTAGCGAAAAGTGGAAGTGTGGTTACATGCCTACCCCTTCGAGGACCCATATGGGAAGGCGTGAGGATATATAAAATTAATATATAGAGGTATGTAATGTAAAAGAGACTGATGAATGTGGACGAAGCGAAAGAGGTATGTAAGTCTAGAGAGAACTGGCGCTCTATACTCTCTGCCTACCCCGTCAAGGACTTGGCGTAATGATATGTATGTAATACTGAGAGGCTCCAGGCTCGTACTGCGACAGAGCAAAATGATGTAATTGTGAAATAAAATAGGCTATTTTAAATTGTGATAGAAAAACAAAAAATGAATGATAATATAATTACTTGTAATTTTTATAATAAAAACAAATGAATAATTGTTTAGTATTGAAGAAGGTTTTACGCCTTCATAGTCACGAACAGCTGCAAATATCAAATAACGATAACACCTTAACCGACAAAGAGTCCTCAACAAATACTTGAGGTGAAGTAACAGGATGTAACTATAGTACAGTTAAAGAATCCATATCTGGTCGTCCAATTATGAACTGAGCAGAATTACCCAATGGTACGTGAACACCATACCGCATGGTGGATTATGGGTGGCTCTCCGAAGGACCACTTTTGTAACAGCTGCTTGTGCCAAGCCCGGGAAATGTGATATGAATGCGTAAACACTTTCGGGCTTTTGAAAGAGGTAACTCGATCAAGTCGTCCCTTATCGTTACCACGATAGCCGAGATAGATCCCTAACGGGGTAGGCAGAGAGCGCCAGTTCTCTCTAGACTTACATACCTTTTTCGCTTCTTCCAGATTCATCAGTCTCTTCATACATGCTCGTCGGATTCGAGTCCGCCTGACGTTTCCGTCCTAGAGCGTCCGATTAATTTGATGTAGAAAGTTGAAACTTGGTCTTCCTCTATAAAGTGGTAAAGTTTGTGTGTGGGTGTTCGGGGTAATCCGCAGATTTACTGATACGATTAAAAAAAAAACTTGCCGTCTTAGATAGCCCTTAATCTATTGGCTATATATATATATATATATATAGTATCATGCTAAAACCAAAAGAAGCGTTTAGTTTAGTTTGTTTTAAGCGTTGAATTTAAAATCAGTAAAATATGTTGCAAACACGTTGGTTTTTATTTTCCTTTCTAGAGCTGCCGTTGTGTGCGCTTCGTAAACGGTTAAAGTTACGAAACAAACATGTACCAAGGAATTTCTTTCCTTTTGAAAGCCCAAAAAATTGTCTAAATAATTCGAATGCAGTGAGATACATGCAGGTAGAAAATACAGAAACATTTTAAACAGTACTTATCTGTGGTAATCCTCACATCTATGGCGAGATATTCTTATGAGGAAATACTTTATTTAATTCATTTCCTTTTCCTTTTTAGGAACAAACTGATAGTGCAGCAATATGGCGACGAAGATGAAGAGGCTCAGTCTACATCTTAGAACAATACTTTTGGTAAGTTTTTTTTATTATATATACATCATCATATCACCATGCCGAGTCCCTAACGGCGCCAGTTATCTCTAGACTTACATACCTCTTTCGCTGCATTCACATTTACATTCATATTATATGTTACATACATTTTTATTATATGTATAGATAATAAAAATGTTACGGATCGCTGTCTGTACATGGAAGACATATGAGAAAAAATGTGATAGGGACCTTTTTCAACGCAAATAGCATCCAAAACACTGATTGTTAGAATTTTTTTCTGTTTGTCTGTGCGTTTGTGCACGCTAATCTCAAAAACGGCGCATCCGATTTAGATGTGGTTTTTCAATAATATAATGTGGTAAGCTTTTCGTACCATGTACAAAGTAAATCAAAATGTGTATCCAAAAAATGCTGCCCAAAGTAACTTTTCCACGCGGACGAAGTCGCGGGTCAGCTAGTATACAAGTATAGATAATGAAAAATTAAATTCTATAAAAGTTGTATACAATTGTATAAGTATATACTACATATTCGTATTACTGTCGTTTACACCACAAATGTTTGTACCAAAAGACGTCTCACTCCTTACGTATTGTGGTGACATGACATGACAGGACCTGTTCGTCTATTATTACAATTAGCACCTACTACGAGTAAAACCACTGGTATTGATACACATTACGGTATCCGCTTACCATCAGACAAGCTGTATGCCAATTTGCCACCTCAGTTCGTCAAGGAAATCTTATTAACTCCCCGGTGTTTCTTGTCTGTTGTGTCCCGTGGGATTGAAAGTATATTTTAATTATAAACTTTAAAATGTTATTCGGTGCTACTGTGCGTAATTCTAATACGTTCCAAGGCGTGAGCGTACATAACATATCTATTAGCGATTATTCACTCTTAAATGTTTTAAATATCAAATATTCACACAATTATATAAAAAAAATCCGCGGCGGCCGAGTGATTCGAGTAGTTTATGTTAAAGATCGCAAGTTCGAATCCCGACTGTAGCGATGAGCTTTTCTGAAATGAAGTACAGTCATTAGTCACACCACGGGTTTTACGGTGAAGGAAAACATCGAGAGGAAACCTGCATACGTCTGAGAAGCAAAGCGAATAACTTATCCTACCTATATCCTCACGCCTTCCCACAAGGTTGAGGTAGGCAGAGGTGTATAGGTAGTATCCACACACCCACTTTCTGCCAGAGATATATTTGGCACCTAAATATATCTCTGGCGGAAAGTGGGTGACAGTGGGTGACGTGACAGATGGCGAGTCCATCGCCGTTACTCCAGCACGACTATAAATACGCCTTTGAATTTCTTCTCAGACGTATGCAGGTTTCCTCTCGATGTTTTCCTTCACCGTAAAGCTCGTAGTGTGACTAATCACCGTACTTAAGTTCAGAAAAACTCACTTGGTACAGTCGGGATTGGAACTTGCGACCTTTGCGTCGCAGGCAACTGCTCGAACCACTCGGCCACCACGGCCCTTATATATCTATATATATCACCACCTAATATACCTCTGGCGGAGAGTGGGTGTGTGGGTATTACCTATTCACTTCTGCCTACCCCTTCGGGGACCCTTATGGGAAGGCGTGAGGATTATTATTTTATATATTAAATAATAAAATTTAATGAATCGGAAACTTTTTAGTATATATATATATATTTGAGATAATGATATTAAATATCGTCATTGCAGACCATGCTAATTATTGGTCAAATAAAAACAAAAAAAAAACAAATTAACTCCAGTGTCAGTTGAATAAAGTCGTCTTTTGAATGCCCTTGGCTTACCCACCAGGGGGTGCATGGCTAGAGTTACAAATAGTCTGTGACAAATCATGACAGATTACTTGATTTGAATGTCATAGGTTTTTGTTGCTTATATAAAAAGCTTTGTTATTTATACAAGCGTACCATAGATACAGACACTACATCACGCCTATTCCTTCACGATGAAGGTAGACAGAGTAAGTCTCTCTAGACTAACGCTTCCTCTTCAGATTTTGTGAGCATGTTTATTCCCTTTTCACGCAAAAACTACAAACGGATCTTAATTAACCTTTACAATAATCATACATCCATCAAATTATACAAGGGCTAGAATTTATAATAGAAATGGGGGCAGGCAGAGAGCCAGCTATCTCTAGACGTATACATGTACCTCTTTCGCCTCGTCCACATTAAGAGTCCCTTCATGCACGCTGGTACACACATTGCGTTAATTAGCAAAATATTACGATTAGGTATAGAATTTAGCGCGGGTACCATTCCCGCTAACGATTTGATTTTGGGTGATTGACACGCGTATTTGCCAGTAGTTTTGGATGTCCTATATCATTCGGATGTACATATCATTTATATAAATATATCGTTCCCATAGTAGTAGTTTTGTACAAAGGACTAGGTCAATTTGTGACAGACTGTCCTAACGTCCTTCACATATACATTCATTCTTACATAACGTATATACGTAGATAAAAATGCATACAAAAAGCTCTATACAAGTACTGGTTAAAAAAACTCCAAACGTAGACGCATCAATAAGGCAACATTGCGTATTTTCTTATCCATATAATCACATCCTTCTTTCTTATCCTTATAATAATAATATTCTTTATTGTATACACACACATACAAACAAATAGGATTCTTATAATCACATGCATTCATAAAGCCAAGCCAATTAAGCACATTAACATCATCGTGCTCACGTTATGACAAATTACTTAAGAAAGCGAGCTCGGCTGATAAACGTATGTATAATTTAACGTGACCCGCGGCCAAATCTGGAACTAACGTCCACCATAGAAAAGCTATTGACATTGCCGACATCAGCGCCACCACAGAGTTCAAAGTAAAGTTGCCGCATGCGTTCAGTTTGGTCGGTGGCGATGCGCCTGCGTTGCATCAACTCGCACTTGACACCGTGGCTATTGACACGATTACAAACCGAAATGCCTGGTCAAAATTATTAGAGATCGTTGTTGAAAGGTTAGACTTGGCAGTTAGAATACATAGAGTTTTCATCGACTCTCTATTGCATTGATACCGGTAGTTTTAAGGAAATTTAGACACGTCGCTTTCTTACGTTTTTTTTTTATACAACAAGAGTGGCAAACAAGCATACGGCCCATCTGATGGGAAACGGTTACCGTAGCCTATTTACGCTCACGATACCGAAGTATCACTTGCGCGTTGCCACTCTGTTTCGCAGAGTTATACTGTGTTGGCAGCATAATAGGAATAATCCCTCTGCTGCCAACACAATATAACAATCCTCCCCCTCCCCAAGGAGCTCATTACTGGTAACCTTATTCATCGCGTAGGAACACAACACAAACCATTGTGTTATTTGGCTACGGACTTCTATAAAGTGGAGGTCCTGCCCCAGTCGGGCAGCTCCAAATTGGAACGGGAAACCCGTTATGCCCTACCTCTCTGGCTACGGACTTCTATATGGTGGAGGTCCTGCCCCAGTCGGCCGTTCATGCTATCCTTTTAGTCACATCTATACGTACATTTATATAAATAAATATCGTACATCATTGCAGTAATTTATTCTTCTTTAATCGAAATATGTTGGAAATAGATAGATACATCACGCTTTGTGGGCTAGAGGTAGGCAGAGAGATCAGAGCGCTTACTTACACTAGACTTACAGAACAGACCTTTTTCGCTTCATTCACATTCCTCATCACTCATGGCCGCCGGTTTTGAGCCTTCTAAATACACGAATATAGGATTCGTATCTATTACAACACGCGTAAAGGAATCGTTTTAACTACTTAGTTTCATATCTGTATTCCAAATTGTCATCATCGCACGTGCGATGGCTCTAATTGCGCAATCCACCCACGAAACTGTTCACACGGAACCTCTCACCAAACGCAACCCATTGCTCCGGAAACATAGCCATTTGAACTTGATACCAATACAAAAATGGCAATGGACTGGTAACTTAAATTATATCCGCTTGTTACAAATATTTTTGGTTAAACTGCAATAAAACTCATTCAAAGTCGTTGAACTTTTTCTAGGATAATACGAAATCCTGTTAAAACTAATACGTATATGCTGTTTGTATGAAATAATACATTTTCAGTGGTGTCGTCGATGAGTGATAATGGAAAAATTTGGGGTTCAAGGTTGCAGGTCTAATTCCTACTGAGGCAGATATTTGTAAATACAGTATTTATACCTTAATCTTGGATGGTCTGTCGCAGTATGTGATTAGCTCATAATGGGATCTCTCAAACTATATACGTAAGCAACGGTTTATTTTAAATATTGTATATGTTCTTCATCCTGGTGGAGCTGGATATTATATAATTAATACATATGCAAATATTCCTTTCGAAATTTGAATAATGGAAATATGGAAGTGTCAAATTGAAATAGAGGAAAACGAGAGAATTGGAAGCCGCCTTTGTGAATATAGCAAATTTGTTATACCTCCTCCTCCGGCCCCCCTGATGGTAAGCGGTTACCGCCGCCTATGGACGCTTGCAACAGGGGTATCGCTCTTGCGTTGCTGGTTCCAGACCCTGTAAGAATAGTTTCACAACATGCTTGAAGGACTCCGTGCTGTACTAGGGAATACCTCATTTCACAGCCTGAGCGTTCTGTGATAGAAACCGTTTGGAAACCTTTATGGTTCCAAGCTATGGGGATGAATTCCCCGTTAATGAGGTGCAGCGATGGAAGGTAGGCGTGGACACCATGTCAAATAGTTCGTCGGAACATTCCGTTTTTGTATATCTAGCTTTATTTTGCCATCAGCTTTTATTTACCAGCTTTATTTGTAAATAAAACTATAGAAAAGACTTATGTAAGTGCATAATGTTTGCTTCATCACGGCAAATGGCAGGGTCACTGTGTATCGAAAGTTATTTGATCCAGTTTCCGCCCACACCTCCGAGCAGTCAAGCGTATTGCTGCCATCCTTTCTCTGATAGCTTCCAGTTGTCTATACATATATGAACAAAAATAAAAAATAAAAAACATAAAACATAATATATAAAATATAAAATAATGTATGTGTCCTCAATAAGTTTTCTTCCGTGCGTGTGTACGTTTCTGAACTCTGGAAATGGCTGGACCGACTTTTGTGTTCAAATAAATGAATGGAATGTAATAGAATGCTTTAAGCTCATAGTTGATCCCGATCCCGAGGTTTTACTGCGATCGTGTTTCAGGAACTTAAATGTTTACACCCAAACTGAAAGTTGGGCGGGAGCTATTATAATGTAAATATAATTTGCTAAATAAAGCTTCAAATAATAGCTTTAGCCCCAACACCATTTAATTATTTTTTTGTGAATAGTGCATAAAATTTTTTGGCAAAAGTATTTCAAAAGCTGAAATGTCGATGACCTTAACCCTGTTTGAGACAGCGCGGAAATAGCTAGCCAGTAGGGTTGTCACCCTGACAGGAGTGGTATATTGTAAATTTTAATAGTTTCTAAAATAATAAATTATTTTTTTTGTTCTTGTGCATAGGATAACCAAATTATTGCCAACCCTAACTATATAGCGAAGGAAAATAGAGAAATTAAACTTTCAACTAGAAAGTACATTTGAGTTTTATTACAGATTTACATATGACAGATGACTTGTCAGTATGACCAACATGTGAGCAAAGGCATACATCATTTAAAAAAAAGATTATTAAGAACCTTTGACCAGATGTTCAATAAATACTCACTGACAATTATGAATATCTGTACTGACATTGTAAATCTGAAGTGTTTGTTGTCTTCGTAAATTGTTAAAAGTTACGCGACTCAAACATCTCAAGTTCGAATCCCGACTGTACCAATAAGTTTTTCTGAACTTAAGTATAGTGCTTTAGTCACACCACGAGCTTTACGGTGAAGGAAAACATCGAGAGGAAACCTGCATACGTCTGAGGAGCAATTCAAAGGCTAAATTCTTCTCAAATGTATACATATATAAAGCTTAATTTAACTACAATTTAACTAGTATTAGTTCATAACAACTAATAATTAAGTTAAAGGCGTTTTAAAGTTAAGCCTATAGATAATATTACATATTAACATACAGTAAGTTTTTAAGCTAGGCAACCCTACACCCAGCGCCCTGCACACGACCTCACCTATTGTTTACGAAAGGTTACTTCATTACTTCGCCGAAACAGCGAGACAAACGGAATTATCTCGAGTTAGTGGAACGGACGCTTAGAGGACTCTCTTTCGCCATATTTTTTTAATAACTTTTGCTCTACTTGCGCTCTCCTCTCTCTGTGCTTCGTGAAGAACTCATCATGATGATATGCCTACCCTAACTATATAGCGAAGGAAAACAAAGAGATGAAACTTTATAAGCTTTCAAATAGAAGGTAATTTTTTTTAATTTTATTTAGTGTTACAAGTAGTATACAAATGTGTACCAGCTCCGCCTAGCGACAGCGGCAGATGGCGAATCCATCGCAGCTTTTCAAGCACCATACATATTTTCTTATCTTTGAATTTCCTTTCAAACGTAATCGGGTTTCCTCTCAATGTGCTCCTGCACTGCTAAACTCGCAGTGTGATTAAATACTAAACTAAAGTTTACTTAAACTTCTTTTTTATTTTATATAAAAGTTTTCTTTATATAGGTATTTTTAGGCAGTAATATGAATCTCTATCGTCTATCGCGCATGTGTATACTGATTTGAATATTTTAGTCACCTATTTCATATATTACATAACGATTTAAAACTTCAATGCATTTATCTAACACACTAAGTCGACGCCGACGCTCTCGCAAAGTAATAATATATATAATATATCCTCACGCCTTCCCACAAGGGTCCCCGAAGGGGTAGGCAGAGGTGTATAGGTAATACCCACACACCGACTTTCCGCCAGAGGTATATTAGGTGCCAACGTGACAGATGGCGAGTCCATCGCCGTTACTCAGGCACGGCTATACATACGCCTTTGAATTTCTTCTCAGACGTATGCAGGTTTCCTCTCGATGTTTTCTTTCACCGTAAAGCTCGTGGTGTGACTAATCACTGTACTTAAGTTCAGAAAAACTCATTGGTACAGTCGGGATTCGAACTTACGACCTTTGCGTCGCAGGCAACTGCTCGAACCACTCGGCCACCACGGCTCATTATAAAAATAAACAAGTATAATCTTGTTAAATTATCATTTGAGATATAGGGAGCGATGCTTGTCCTTGGTCTAAAGTACGTGAAAGTACTCACAGAGGCATGAGTATATGTTTGCCGACCATTTGCTAATAGTGATGGACGTAGAAATAACTATATACTTCAGATATCAACGAACAAATACAGGTGCAATCGTTGTAATAGTTGTATCATTGTAATAGATAAAAATGTGTATGGGCAGAGTTCTGAAATTAGTCATCATTCACTAAATATATACTGGTTTAGCCAGGTATCTGTTAAGGCTAGATTGCAACTAGAATGACTGGGTCAATGATTTTTTCTTTTGTGAAATTGATTTATCGCTCTTTTTCACGGAGACGGAAATACACATGTCTGTCAAGAGTACTCGAAACTGGCGAGTGTGTATGAAAAGGCTGATGAATATGGACAAAGCAAAAGAGGTTTGTAAGCCTAGAAAGAACGTCGCTCTACTCTTTCTGCCTTTATGTATATAAATATTTGTATCTTTAGTACTAAGAAGATAATAAAAAACGTATATGAAGTTATATGAAATCCACCGTGTTTCTTTGCTACAATAATGGTTTGAAATTTTTTTGGAGGCGAGTCAATTTGTTGTTGTTTAAAGGTACAAAACCTACTCTGTACAAATATTTTGTTCGCTGTATGAAATAGCATATTGTAATAGCAGGAAATAATGTAATTATAGAATCTTACAGCTACTACTACCATATCAACAAGATTTGGGTAAAAGTCTTTTTTACAAGCCTTGAAAGAATAACTGGAGGTTTGATAGAAATAAAAACTATTTTTTTCATTTTGTTTAGATTTCGATCCAAACTTTGCAATAAAAACGTTTGCCAAACATTTGACCCAAGTTTGTCCTTAGAAATTTCTATTTAGCAAAGATGTTAATTACGTATGCGACGTGCAGACTGATTGATTAAATTATGGCATCAAAATATACATAAATCGGCGCCAGCACACTTAACGACACAAAAAACGATTTTTCTTTATGTCGAATATAAATTAATTTATTTTGTAATTAACACCCAATATGAAAGTTACACGAATTCTAAATAGCTTTGATATTGTAATATTCGACCGACTTGGGAGTTGACTGAATAAATTGAGGACTGGCGATAGTGTATATAGGTCTATATATACGTATATATATATATATATACGTCGTTTTACGTATCTAATCGTAAAGGGTATTTTCGACGTGGCTAATCCTAATAACATAAAAATTTATGAAGGTAACTTTGTATACAGGTTTCTTCTCGATGTTTTCCTTCAACGTAAAGCTCGTGGTGTGACTAATCACTGTACTTAAGTTCAGAAAAACTCACTGCGTCGCAGGCAACTGCTCGAACCACTCGGCCACCACGGCTATTCTATATATTGAGAAGAAATTCAAAGGCGTATGTATAGTCGTGCTTGAGTAATGGCGATGGACTCGCCATCTGTCACGTTGGCACCTAATATACCTCTGGCGGAAAGTGGGTGTGTGGGTATTACCTAGACACCTTTGCCCTTCGGGGACCCTTGTGGGAAGGCGTGAGGATATATTATTTATTATTATTATTATAACTTTGTCTTACTAAGCAACTAAGCTAGCTACTTCGTATAGCCTGCACTTGACTAGAGTCATAAGCATCAAAATTACACACAACACGCTAAAAATAAAATGATTTGAGAATCAATTTCGCGTGCCGCGGCAATGTGGCGTTGCATCACCAGATCTAAGTATTTGGGTCTCGGAATTACATCTTGTGTGCTAAATGGAGAAGAAAGCTGCTCGCCAAGGTCACGGGCACCAGACAGGTTGAGTTGTTGAGATGTTATTCATTATCAATTTATTTGAGCCGCGATTGTCGTGTGGTTTATGACGACTCCCAAATCAAAAAGCGTATTGTCACCTCCTCGTACGGCGGTCAATACTAGCTTATTATTTTACACCTACACCAATTTTCCTGACCACACCCTATATAATATATAAGATAGTGTATTTTTTAAGGTAATTATATCCTCACGCCTTCCCGCAAGGGTCCCCGAAGGGGTAGGCAGGGGTGTATAGGTAGTACCCTCACACCTACATTCCGCCAGAGATTCCAATCGTCATTACTCAAGCACGACTATTTATACGCCTTTGAATTTCTTCCTAAGCGTATGCAGGTTTCCTCTCGATGTTTTCCCTAACTGTAAATTTCGGGGTGTGACTAATCACTGTACTTAAGTTCAGAAAAACTCATTAATACAGTCGGATTCGTATTTGGTTTTTGAGGGTGCCTCGACTATTAGCTATGTTCGACAGTCAGCTCTACAAACTTTGTCTTTGGCAAGGTTACAAGCCAAAAAATATTTCAGTTAATTTTACAACTGTCCTCCAGACGGATTTCCTAGAGCACGGTGCGTAATATTGCCAAACGAAACAGACAGACAATCAGATAATGTGTTAAATCATACATTATGACAAGTGCAAAGATTTCGATCAAACACGATTGTTGGCACAGAATTAATTAGACCAGTATCGTGATGTAGGCAATTAAGTAATCAGGGTCAGCGTCTACTGTTCCGTAGTTTAATCTATGACAAATTATCTGTCAGTGTGGTCATTGATAATAATGATTAGAATAGCTTTTACTTCATATGAACAACGTGCTTCCCGTTTGTCGCTGTTTCTTTGTAATTAAACAGGAAGTATTTAAACAATATTAAGGACAGTTCCATACAAACTAAGTTCAGTCCAAAAGATTGCATGTATATGCACAACCCTTATTTTGAAGGCGAGAGGAGTAAGTATTATTCGACAAACACAAGACTGCAAGTTCAGAGAGTAAAATGATTTATAACACTAACTTACGGAAAACATCGTGAGGAAACCTGAATATGTGTGAAGATAAATACAAAGACGTATACTAGACGTTCTTGAGAAACAGGGCCGGACTCGCCATCTGCCGCGTTTGCAGCTTAACATCTACACTTCTGTCGGTGTGACACCTCTGACTTGTCTCCGAACGTTTAGCACAGGTGTAAGAATGTAAGCCTTGCTGGCATGGCAAGGCATGAATATATATATGAGCCATATAGTGGTGGCCAAGTAGTTGCCTGCGACACAAAGATCGAAAGTTCAAATCCCGACGAGACGACGATCAAAGAGTTTTCTGAATTTAAGTACAATCACACCACGAGCTTAGCGGTGAAGGAAACCTGCATACGTCTGAGAAGCAATTGTGGCCCAAATGTGGATACTACCTATACACATATCTTTTCATCTTTATTCATATAATTATCTATCATATGTTACATCATAGTAAAGATAAGCTTGCAACTACCCAAAAAAATCATCAGGCTGTATTCGAAGACTAGTATTTTACTCAAATATTTTTGTTAATGTGAGCACTACGCCAGTTCTTGTTGGAATATTTTTTACGCCGACGCAAAAAATAGAGTAAGTAATTAAATACATACATGTAATTATTGTTTGTACTTGTATCGTTTGCAAATTAGCAATTAGAACAGCTTAGATCGTAGCATTTATTAGCCTGAGCCGGACCTCCAACGAATAATTAAAGTCAAATACACTTTTGTATTAATTTCGTTTATCAACTAGCTTCCGTGTTACAATTATGGTCCTTCGAGAAACTGCTTTTAATATTGTGATGTATATATTTCTTCTGTGCGTGTATTTGTCACTGGACTCCTAAACGTTTGGACTGATTTGAATGAATTTTACTGTGTTTTAAGATGGATTCGAGAATTTTTCGTTTATATTCACAATTGGACTCTATAGGTGGCGCTGGGATTGTCTTTCACGAACTTTAAATTTTTCACCCTAGAATCTGGGCGAACTACTCTGGGCGGGTGTGGGTACATGTATTTTTAATTTTCATATCTCATTCCTGGTCCAGCTACAATTTATGCTTAGGAAGTCAGCATAATGCGAATGTATCCGGACCTTTGAACAAGAGCAGGGTATGACATAACTATTATCGAATTATTGATTACTAATCAATGCCTTCGATAATGTTTTTGCCTATTGTTTGTTGTTCAATTGATTGGACGTTGGTAGTAAAAAATACGTTATGAATATCAAATGAGTTCTATGAACTAATGGTGCTAATGAGGCTTGTATAAAACTATGCCTATTTGAACAAAGACTATGAATGAAACACAAAATCCAAATTGTAGAATGTATTTCGCAGTTGAGAGCCGTGGTGGCCGAGTGGTTCGAGCAGTTGACTGCGACGCAAAGGTCGCAAGTTCGAATCCCGACTGTACCAATGAGTTTTTCTGAACTTAAGTACAGTGATTAGTCACACCACGAGCTTTACGGTGAAGGAAAACATCGAGAGGAAACCTGCATACGTCTGAGAAGAAATTCAAAGGCGTATGTATAGTCGTGCTTGAGTAACGGCGATGGACTCGCCATCTGTCACGTTGGCACCTAATATACCTCTGGCGGAAAGTGGGTGTTGGGTATTACCTATACACCTCTGCCTACCTCTTCGGGGACCCTTGTGGGAAGGCGTGAGGATATTTATTTCGCAGTTTTAATGGGAAAATTGGGCATAGTCTGTTGCAAATACTTGCAGATACAATGCTTTTGTCGAATTGCCTCTCGTAACAAGATTTGTTTTTTTATTGTAAAGTGGAAGTTTTAATCCTTTAACAATCAGGCGCTTCTTAAGTACTAAGCAAACACACTAATGATATTTTTAATAGAAGCGAAAACTTGAAATAAAAAAATATTTTTGCATTCGATGGTTCGTTTATTGGGTAAAGCCCAATTGAGCTTATAAATCAACTAAATTCAACGCGGTAAAAGCCTTGGGGCGTAAATATTAACGTAAAATAACGCGGTGAACTTGGCTTTTTCCACTAAATTCTTTCACAAACTATGAACGTTGATGAATAGACGCTGAGACAATAGTCCGTTTTGCAAAACGTGTGACGCAACGGTTGCATGTCGCGAACACACTATTTCATAATTTTTAAAGGATTACCGCAGGTGGCATGTACCTGTCATTTGTACTTTTGATGGTTTACAATGGACTGTGAGTTTTTTGTCTTATTTTCACGCCTTCCCACAGGTCCCTGTTAGATAACAACGTGGTTTGTAAATCCGTCGCCGTTTCTCTAACTTGTATGACTTAATATAACTTAACTAGTATAACTTAAATAATTTCTGGAAACCTCATTCACCGCGTAGGAACACAACCCAAAAAATTGTGTTATTTGGCTACGGACTTCTATAAGGTGGAGGCCCTGCCCCAGTCGGGTAGCTCCGAATTCGAACGGGAAACCCGATATGCCCTACCTCTCTTTAAAATTTAAAATTCGCCTTTAAAATTGTACTCAAACTTGAATGTTTTACTTCAGCCTAAAGCTCGGGTGAGATCGATCACGGTGCGTAATTTCAAACAAAGCTGATTGGTAAAAGCCGCCGAGTTTGTAACTTTAGTTTATTTGCTACTCTTATCTTTTATCCCATCTTCCCACAAGAGTCTGTGGGCTAGGCAGGTGGCAACCGGACAGATGGCTGATCCTTCATTTCTCAACCACGTCTTTTCATACCTTTCAGACTTTGAACTTCTTCTCAAACGTAAGCAGGTTTCCTCTCGATGTTTCCTTCACGTTAAAGCTTGGGGTGGGATTTTCATTGTACTATTTCATACGATTAATACTATAAAACAAAATACTATGGCAGCGTAACTCGGGCACTGATTCAATACGATGAGTAGTCTCTCGATCTGCTCTAGAAGTTATTGTACTGGGAGAAACGGAAACTCCAACCTTATGTTTCCAATAACTACGATACTACTAAATACCTATTCTATATTTAGGCACTTAATATACCTCTGGCGGAAAGTGGGTGTGTGGGTATTACCTATACACCTCTGCCTACCCCTTCGGGGACCCTTGTGGGAAGGCGTGAGGATATTATTATTATTATTATTATTACCTATTCTGTGAATAATTCGAGCATTTATCGAGCACAAACGAGAAAAATAAAAGTCCCCTTAAATACAATTAATTTTATTCTGTTTTTTAGTATTTGTTATTATAGCGTCAATAGAAATACAGCATCAGTGCAGATTTCAACTGTCTAACTAACACGGTTCATGAAAT
This sequence comes from Drepana arcuata, assembly GCA_016069955.1. NCBI lineage: Eukaryota > Metazoa > Arthropoda > Insecta > Lepidoptera > Drepanidae > Drepana > Drepana arcuata. Next base: position 49,754 of record JACCPG010005092.1, on the reverse strand, counting down.
ACAGCCTATAGACGGACCGACATAGGAATCAGAGTAATAGGGTCCCGTTTTACCATTTGGGTACGGAACCCTGAAAAATATATTGAGAAGTAGTTAGTAGAATGTAATAAGTGTGACATTTCTTGAAAGAAAATGTATGAGTACAACATGTCATTTGTTCGTAGGCTGTGTAAATAATTAATATTCAGGCATTGTCGTGTAATGGCATGCAAGTGGAGCGAGGTTTGTCTATGAAATGTTGACGTATACGATAGCATTATATACACCTTATAATTGGGTTGTGGTGGCAGAGTTGTTCGAGTAGTCGTCTGTCGACGCAAAGATTGCAAGTTCGTTTCTCGATTGCATCAATTAGCTTTTCTGGACTTAAGTACACTACAAAATAATGATTAGTCACACCGCGAGCTTTACGGTGAAGGAAACAGCATATTATGCCTATAAATTTATTACACGCTTCCTCATGAGTTATTCTGCTTTTTGATGAAAACCTTATGAAAATCTGTCAAGTAGTTTTTGAGTTTATCGCGTACAGACCTACGTGGCGGTGGAAACCTAGTGATAAATACGGAATAATTTTGTTTTCCTTTCAACAGCCACTGTACCAGTAGTAATCACGCGTTATCGACACCAAAATTACATTAAATTAAATGAAGTCGCTTCTGCTGTCCGTTCACTTAGATCTTTTTAACTTTACAACGGATTTTAATGCAGTTTTCATCAATAGAGAGAGTACCTAATTCAATATGGTGTAGTAACAAACATATCTTTGTGCTCTTAAATCACACACGCTAGCTACACCTTACGAGATAGATCAAATCAATGTACTACGGAAATGTATATCTTAAAATCTTAAAAGATCGAAAAAAATTGCCAGGATGGTATATATTTATATATTTATATATATATATTTATATATTTATCTCTAAAGGAAAACCCACAGTAAACATTTTTATCTTTTACATATTATTAGTATATATGTTACACCCGTGTGACGCCGGGTGGGTCGCTAGTTTTAAATAAAACCTCAAATAATGACTTATAGTGAATGTCAAAATAATTCTAAATATACAATTGTGACATGTCAAGCTATATCCTGACAGCTGACCTAGGAGCGAGCAGTCACGACCCGCTGAGGCGTGGCTTTGAGCTCCAGTTATTTCAACAATCATGAATTGTTTTATTATGATATAATTTTATAAGCCTCGCCCTTGGATTCCGCACGTGCCAGTAATTGCAGTTCCGCTATTTTGTATAATATTAAACGCTACCGTCACACCTGAGCTAACGAAAAAAATTATCGCAGGCGTAAAAAAATTACCTACTATAAGAAACTATATCGGTTATAAGCAAAAAGCCCTAGTAGTCGTGTGGTTCGGGGTTAGCATATCTATGTCGCCTGCGACACAGATATGCTAGGTTGAATCCCGAATGTACCAACAAGTTTTTCTGAACTTAAGTACAATGATTAGTTACACAACGGGCTTTACGGTGAAGGAAAACATCGATATGAAACCTGGATACGTTTAAGCGGAAATTCAAAAACGTATGTACAGTCGTGCTTGAGTAACGGCGATGGACTCGCCATACGTCACGTTGACACCTAATATATATCTCTGGCGGAAAGTGGGTGTATGTGTACTAGACTAACATCTCTGCCAAACTGGTACCCTCTGGTACCCTTGCGGGAGGGAAGGCGTGAAAATTACACAATAATAATAATATATATATCCTCACGCTTTCCCACAAAGGTCCCCGAAGGGGTAGGCAGAGGTATATAGGTAATACCCACACACCCACTTTCCGCCAGAGGTATATTAGGTGCCAACGTGACAGATAGCGAGTTCATCGCCGTTACTACAATACAATATTATATACAATATATTATAATAATTATAAAAACATGACTATAAGATCTCTTGTGATGTGAATAGAGAAACTACATTAGAATTTCTCGACCATAAATATTTCCTACCATCGACATCGGCTACAGTACCGTTAGCAAATAAAGTGTTTCAACCGTATAAATATAGAATAAATAAATTAGTACGATTCGCTACGTTCCGTTTCATTATCCTACTATATTGCTGGCATCGAACTCAACACCACTTACAAGTAAGTGCTAAGCACGTTGTGTATATTATGTAAGGAACGGTCGCATACAATAACTATTACTGTGTGACCCTGAACCACATTGGCAAACAATGCGTCTTCACTGTCGACGCATTTCCCAATAGGTGCCAGTTCGTCTCCCAGGTAGGTGTTTAACGAATCAATGAACCAGCTAATTATAGCTGTTCACTACACTTATAAGAAAAGCGTTTGTAATCTTAGGTACATGAACGGGTCAAACGGGTCGAGGTAAAAAACAGGTGTCGTATTGTGCTTTCGACCCGTTCGTGTACTGGACATTAAAGTTAGCTGGTTTTTAATTTTCTCTTTTACTTAATGCTTTTTATTAAAGATAAGCGGTTAGCGCCGCCTTTGATATCTTGAATCATCGTTGTAATTGTGCCACAACTAATGGATATCTTGGGATAATTAATTCCATCCATATTGACATAGTCCCAAATTAAGCAAAGCTTGTACTATTGTAGCTAGACAACGATATGTATACTTATATAGATAGATATATACTTAAATACATAGAGCATCCAAGACAAGAAAGGTACACATACTCAGGTCAGGCTCTCTGACCACTAGACCTGACGTCGATAAATACTTTTGAGTTTTTATTCAAGTCCCACATATCTTAACAATTGTAATTTTATTTTTAGAAGCGACTTAAAATCTTTGGTATTTTATCCGAACTACAAAATATTCCTTATGTTATTCTATTTGAGCTTACTGAATGCATTTTGTGCTTTTGTTCAGTCAGGCTTCGTCAATAATCCTTACAGCCAAACACTTATGAAAGGAGCAATTAATGTTGATGACAAGAGAGTCTGTAAGTCTAGAAATAACTGGATCTTCTGGTTGTTACGATAGTATAAATACAGAAAGAGCATCTTTCTGCATTGACACGTCATGACGTCATTCGGATCTCAAGTCACACATTTTGTTACTACAACGGGTGTGCCGTACTTAAATTACTCATCTTTATCAGAGTGATTTGTACCGATACTACACAATTACACGTGGAATGTTTCCATTGTTATTTTGTATCTCTATACCTCCAGGCCGTTGCATAACCTTCCGACAACCCAGCCAAGATAGAAAACTTTTCGCGAACCCGCTAGCAGTAATCATAAAACAACTTTCATATTTAGTCGGGTTACAAGAAAGGAAACACGTAATAGGGAACATGATTGTTATCTTAATGTTTCAAAAAAATCGGAAATAGTTTGCGACTATGTTACGTTGGTGTGTTGAGTAATGATGCTGTGTTGCGAGTTGTCGGTTGTCAGTTGTAACACTAGCCATTTACAATGGAGTAAGTTCTTGGAGGGAATAAAACAAAACATGTGTTTTCTTCTCAGTAAGTTTCTAGTGACCAGTTTAAGGAAATCGTTGTATCTTGAAACAAAGGGCTTATAAATTATTAAAGTTTTAAAAAAAGTATTTCAACACTTGGTCGGAAGTAGCGCTCGATCGCGAGTAGTGGAGGGGCAGTGTGACAAAGATGGCTGCAAATAATAATACTAATAATTGTAACACTAAATATTTTCATACATAAAATAAACGACGAAAAACAGGGTCGGCAACGGGCGAGTTGATACCCCTGGTGTTGCAAGCGTCCATGGGCGGCGGTAACCGCTTACCATCAGGCGGACCGCATGCTTGTTTGCCACCCATGTGGTAAAAAAAAAAATTCTTTCACCATTGATAAGCTACATTCACCTTGAGTGACATAGGCTATTTATATTTTATATTATATGTAAAAAGTATTTTTTTTATATAAAAAAATTATGTGCACCCTTGCGAAGCCGGGGCGGACCACTTAGTAAGTTATATTTTCAGCATGTATCCGATCGAAAGACAAATGTGGATACTTGTCTTGTTATGCATTCTAGCAATAAAATCACAGTGGATGTGTTTTGAGAAACACGAAACTTGAGTTACGTTTCAGAGCTCTATCCCAACATATTTCCAACATATATCACGTGATCCTTACTTACTAACGCCTTTCTTCAAGATCTTGACACGAAATGCTAAGTATGACATTAGCCGGTAATGTCACACAATTGACAGAGAGCGAGTGTCAATTGTCCCGATGACAGCTCAATTGTCACTACTCACTTTCATTTTGCAACCTCGGCTTAATGATCCAACGCATTGATCAACAGATCTAAGTAGATATTTGATGTGTTATTGCGCCACTGAAAGAACTTGAATCGAGATCAAATATGTCAACTTGTCATGATGCGATTAATGTGACGTCTTTGTGGTAAAGTTGCTAGTACCTACGTGTGAAAGATTTATCTCATACAGTCCGCATCCAAAACATAAATATGCAAATTTGCACTTTATGTATGAGCATTAAAATCTGATTTTTGAGTGTACAAAGTTCATAAATAGCGATCTTAGGACCGTTATCTGGACCGAAATCTTACATGTCGTAAAAGCTTTGGATGATTTACCTCAAAGGTGTTTGATAAAAGTTGTGTGCCGTCTCAATAACAGAAAGTTCGAAAATAATATCAATGAAAGAATAGTATGATATAATAGTTAAGACCAACAATTTGTTTGAAGCTAGGGTAATGAGAAACATCTCTCAAAACCGGAATGAACTGGTTACATTCTGTTACTTTTTTTTTATAATGAATGCAAGTAAATAAGCTTTTTTTAATCCAGAGCAGTTATCCACTATTATTCATTTATCTGTCTCTCATTAATCAAATTATCGCCTTTGAATCATCAACAGGTTTATTTGTCTAATATTAAAATGCGTGAGAGATGTATTGCATAATAGGATAGAGAAGGTAATATTCCAGTATCCAGCGCACGTTTCTACTGTTATATCGGAACATCATTTGGTAAATACCCAGTATTGCGTTAATATAAGTCTGCAGTACGTTTCTAGTACTAACTAAACTCGATCGCAACTCGATTAGAAATAAACGATAAACTATTTTATCTTCACGCCTGCCCATAACGTACCAACGTGATAAATGTGAGTCCACAGCCGTTTCTCAAGCACGATTATACATATGTCCTTGACTTTCTTCTTATTTGAATATTATCATATGTTTTATAGCACTGTCCCAATCCCCAACGATTTACCATTGCAGCGCCATCTAACAGTGAATTTACTCAGAACTTTCTTTATATAATAAATGTCGTAATATATACGGCCAATGTTCTGCTCAGTTAATTTATATGAATTAACTAAGCAGAGCTTTCGGAACTACATAGGCATATAGGTACTTTTATAGATAGATATATGCTGAAATACATTATGTATAATTACAGTACTATAGTAAATCTTGTTATGGAAGAGGGATCTCCTAGAACAAGTATTTTTATATTTACCAGAAGGCTTTAAGAACGATTATTATTAGATACTATAACTGCCGAAAAAAAAAATTCATTCCTAAACATTCGTCATTACGCCACAGCTCCGAGTGAGTTCAATTCGAGCAACCCGTAGTAGTGCCGTGAGTCTAATCTGTTTTAAGTGCGCGCATCGCGTATTCACCACGCACAAACGAAAGTGACTAATCTGACTCACCTTGCCCGGCGATGTACTCTCGCGGCAACGAAAGTAACGGAAATTGGTACACTTACTGAATATGTGCTAATGCTTACACGGTGTTGGTCAGTTGATGAGATATAAATATAAATGAATAAATACCTGGGGCAATTCCACACAAATTTACCTAGTCCCAAATTAAACACAGCTTGTGTTATGGTAACCAGACAATGATATACTTACTTATATAGATAGATATATATATAAATACGTAGGACATCCAAAACTAAGGTCTCTCAAGTTACTCGTGTTCATAACACAATTATCTGCCCTCAGCGGGATTCGAACCCGCGACCTCAAGTTTCGCAGTCAGGAGCTCTAACCACTAGGCCAGACGGTCGTCATCACATTAATTTTGGATTCTTTGTTCTTTTAGTAATACATAATAGAAGTAGCCGTGTTGGCTGAGTGGTTTGAGTAGTTTCCAATACAAAGATTGCTAGTTCGCACCCCGACTGTACTTATGAGTTTTTCTGATCTTTAGTATGTACAATGATTAGACACACCACCATCATCATCATGAATGGAAATTATCAAGAGGAAACCTGCATATATCCTGCATATGTTGTATATTCTTTGAATTTCTTCTCAAACTTAAAGGAAAAGAAGAAAACTTATTTGAGAAGAAATTCAAAGAATATAAAATGCATTTGGCATTGCTTATCCTCACAAACGTGTATTTTTTTTTTAAGTTTTTACAAAAAACAGTTGTATAGCTTCTTACAGATAAAATATTCGACCCAAATCGGTATCACACGGCAACGTGCCAAGAAAATTTAAGTCCAATATTTATATAACCAGCTACTGGCTTACCCGGTCGAGCCTTCGCTTGCATAAAGGATCTACGTCTTATTTTCAAATAGTCTATTATTCTGACCAATTAAAGGGCGTTAAAACTTATTTATCCTACTGATCAACATCAAGCAAATAGCATGCAAACTTTTCGATTGCGCCTTTGGTATAGAAACCTTTTAGTTAGCCATACAAGGTGTGACATAGTTAGTCATAGGCTTGAGGTATAGCCTCAAGCCTATGACTATGCCATATGCCATATGCCATATTTCGGCCAAACTAGAATTGTACTGTCAACGATAAAAGTCTATAAAACAAGAACACGTCTGGTGTATTTTAATTAAAAGTAATTAAAGAAAAAAGCACAGAACTTCAAGGAAATATAGTGTGGAAAGCGATAATTAAAAAGCGATAAATGGACACACGTACCGTGGAACAGAAAAGAGAGCTGAATTTTTATTTTACAAAACAAACTGAATTGATTTTTTCTTCGCGTTCCCATCTCAACTATAATCTACCATAACGTTTGGCTAAAATAATAATTAGTACTGACACCCATGGTGTAATCCGCGACACTCCCTCGTCAGCGGTTGGGTTTTGAACATTCCAGCCGTTTCTGAATTTTAAACTATCGTTAAAAACAGCTGATGCGGAGTTACGGCGTTAAAACGCAGTAGATTGACACACAGCCGCATTTATGACATCAGTATGGATATATCACTGGATGGTGTTTACGAGATGGGTGGGTGGTCACTAATCTCACCAATTAGACCTCAACAAAGGACCTAAGGATCGATCCTACAAATATTTCATAAGAGTAAAAGTTTGTAAGTGTTCGCTGCTCAATCACGCTAGAACGACTGAGCGGCATTGGATGATATTTGGCGCAGGGATATATTATTGGCCGGATTAACCAATCAGATTAGTTTACGCGGGTGAATAGCTATACATAGCTAGTCAGACTATGGAACTATTAGGCTTACAAGCGTCGAATATCCAATAATAATAACTGTTTCTGTTCTGAGATTTTTTTTTATTTTTATGTAATAAATATACAGTAAATAGACAATCACTTTCTCATCCGATTGTACTCCTTAGTCGTAGGCGTAACAAATGCACATTGACATATACTGCGATTACTGTCATGAGTCACTGTTGACAACTCAGCTCCTGGCTTACATGGCAAGTGACAACCCGGCATTATTAATTATACACAGGTCATTGAACTTATTAACATGTTCATACATTCAAATAAAGTTGAATGTCAGCAAACAAAAACGTGTAAGATTGAATCCCGACTGAATTAATGAGTTTCTTCACTTCTAATCTCCAATAATTTACATTACAATTCTGGAAGAGGTTTAACCTATTTTCGTATTTTAATTTCAGTTGATTTGGACGATCGTCCGCGGTGGCGATGGCTACAGCTGTCCTTACGGTCAGAGCTGTGCCTTCGAGCCCGCCCCGCCCGGCCGCGCGCCGCCCTGCGCACAGCCGGGACTCACCTACTGTCTTCATCCCGACCCTTATCCAGAGTACGTGGAAATATTTTAACTATACTTACTCCCTGCGGTGTGATATCTGGCTATGATGACGTTCCTCTAACAATAACAAAGTGTGTGGATTCATGATCAGTTGAGATGCTTAGACGTGCGTCAAAAACTCACTATTGCATTCTATTGAATTACCTAGGTTTACATGTGATAATTCCACTTTCAAGCATATACACAAGGGGTTCAAGGGCGTAAGTAAGTAAGTAAGTTCTTCATTTTTTTTTTATTTAAGGATGGAAGGATTTAGACATCGGGTTCGGAAAAGCAACACGACCTCAACGAGATCTTTTCGTTTTCAATGAGATCTTTTCGTTTTCAACGAACTGGCAAATCGTTTGACTAAGGAATATTCGAATACTGTAGACTGTACCAATGAGTTTTTCTACGTACAGACTACAGGCATTAATCACACGGTAAAGGAAAACATCGAGAAGAAACCTGCATACGTCTGAGAAGCAATTCAAAAGCGTATAGTCGTGCTTGAATAACGGCGATGAACTCGCCATCTGTCACCTTGGCACCTTAAATAATATCTCTGGCGGTAAGTGGGTGTGTGGATATTACCAATACACATATGCCTACCCCTTTGGGGACCCTTGTGGGAAGGCGTGAGGATATATTATTATATTTGCGCCCAAGCGAAGCTGGGTGGCACAGCTTATGTATTAATAATCTTGTTTCCAGAAAAGTTATTCGCCAATTAATTGATGCCGGCCAGTACGACATCCGCACTCTGCTCTCGGACGAAAGTCGCGATGATTTCGGGAAGACCACAAAGAGCGACTACCCCTACGGCTATGGACCCAACTCCTTGCCCCACGTGGACCAGATCTCCCTGGTCAATGACAACCTATACCCGAAGAATTACAACAAGTTCCAAAACCGATTCAACCACGGTAGGTTGGCATCAATAGCTTTATTTCTAATAAGTTGTGGCCTGTGGTTTTGCCCGCGTGAATATTTTTTATTTGTTAATATTTTTTTATCGTAGTGTTTTTTTCTATTAGATCGAATCCGCAATGAAGAGATTCGCAAATCAACTGGCGTGAATGAGGGCGTGATTGTAAAGATGAAGAAAGGCATGTTACGTTGGTTTGGACACATAGAAAGGATGAGTGAGGAAAGATTGACGAAACAGATATACAAAGCAAAAGTGTGTGCAAGAAGAGGCAGAGGAAGGCCACGTTCCAACTACCTGGATCAAATAGATCGGACTCTGAAGGACGGGAACGTTAGAGTACTCGAAACCGACGAGCATGTATGAAGAGACTGATGAATGTGGACGAAGCGAAAGAGGTATGTAAGTCTAGAGAGAACTGGCGCTCTATACTCTCTGCCTACCCCGTTAGGGACTTGGCGTGATGATATGTATGTATGTATGTATGTTTTTTTCTGTCTTAGAACTACTTTTACCAACTCAAAATATATCTTTCTTTGTTCACCCCACAGCTTTTGTATGAAAAACATCGTCACAAGTTTTCAGTAGGATTCGCTTGTTTTTTATTAGTCGAGCCTCTATTATTTGGTATTTACTCGCTATTAGCTCATATTCACGCCAAGTGCTACGACAGTGAGGTTTCATTGAGTTATTGGTCCTTCAAAGTAACTCGACTAGATAACTACAACATTTTTACTATAAACATTCTATAAGAACATAATAAGTATAGCTAAAGAAATGAGAATATGTACAAGCATTTGTCTATGATATGTACCTACGCGAAGCCTTACGCATTTAATAGTCTATTGGCTGTAAGATCTCGTAATTTATTTCATAAATGTCATTCCAGAAATAATCTCCCATAAAACCCCGCTGCAGCCTCCGTCGCCCGTGGAGCCCACACCATACAACATCAATGCCTACCAAGCATCGAACTTCTCCAAGTTCGGCTTCCAAGGCTACTCTGGGCCCACTGGCTACTGGAATCCAACGCACAACCAATTCAACAGCGAATATGAAAAAAAAGCTTACAGGTAATAATAAGCTAATTGTCATCTTTTAGGCTTCGCACGAGTGGACATAAGACTTTTTTTATAAAGGAAAATAATATAGCCTATGTCACTCAGGGTGAATGTAGCTTTCCAATGGTGAAAGAATTTTTAAAATTTTCGGAGCCTATTCAATACAAACATACTTACATACAAATGTTTCCTCTTTATAATATTAGTATAGATATGTAAGTACAAGTACCATTCGAAGTCGAAGAGAATACTTTGTGAGAATTTATAATTATTACTTTATGGTGAAGGAAAACATCGAGAGGAAACGTGCATACGTTTGAGAAGAAATTCAAAGGCGTATGAGCGTATGAACTCCCCATCTGTCATGTTAGCACTTAAAATATATATTTGGCGGAAAGTGGGAACTACCTACATACCTCTGCCTACCCCTGCCGGGACCCTTGTGGGGTAATAGCTAGGCAGAGATAATATATTAAAAACACTCTCTTTGCAGCAAATAGAACAGTCGGTCAAAAAGGTTCGTGCTATTTAGGAAATAGGGTCAGCGCGCGACCTATACCTCTGGTGTTGCAAATTATAGGCGTATAGGCCCACAGGCCACTTATCATTAGTGATAGTGAAATTTATGACCTTATTTTCGCATAAAAATTTGCTATACCGTTATAAAGTTACATATGCAGAATCTAACAAAGTTTTTTTTTAATTTATTAATAATCTGTGAAAAAACCCCATGTTTATAAGCGAGTATTATTTATTCCATAATAATGTTGCCATTTTGTGATCTTTGGAACTCTTTATTTTTTAGCACTAGACATTACGTATTTTTGAATTCAATAGTAAATAAATCTACTTGATACAACAGATTTGTCTGCACATCCTGTATTTATCACGTTCACTTGCAGACAGAACGGAGGCTATAACCAAAACTTCTTCGGCTCCCCGGGCTTTTACCCTAACTACGATCCGACAGACTGGTTCCGGCAGGCTTCGGGCGGTGTCACTCAGTACAATCCCAGTGAGTGGTGGAAGTAAGTATGTGATTTTAGAAATGTATACAGGGCCGAGTCAAACTACATTATGATATTGAAGAAAAGATATTTTTTTTTTATTGAAGATTTTTTTATTTAATTAAACTAAACTTCTTAAATTATTTTTTTATTTAAGAAGATTAATTGGCCAACGAACATGTCACAAGGTGGTTTTAGTATACAGGTTGCATTTAACACGAGCCTATAAAAATTGATATCAGGATTTATCAAATTTTCCTTCGTAAAGGCGTTTATTAAAATAATTTCTTCAATATTTATTCAATAATTTTATGTGACCTGTATATAAATGTTTTTTTAATTGAAATAATATATCAGTTGACAACTATGTAACAAGGGCTTTCAATTATTATTAACAAATGCTCATATCTAAATAAAAATAAAGTTACACCTACATATAAAAAAACGTATTTGTTAAATTTGCTGCAGACTTAAACTTTCTCGTCCTTCGTCATCCATTATTATTCAAGAGTGCAAGAGACACAGATTGTTGTTAGCAGTGCATACATTATGTCCCTTACATTTTGGTAGAGCCTAAGTGATGAGAGTATTAAAATAAATCCCCGATCCTTTTGATTTGCGTTACGAAAAGTTCACACTTGCTCAAATACCTGCTTAAATTATTCTCTCCGTCAGATACGTGTCACCATCACGAGGTGACGTGACGGTAGAACGTTCCGTGACGTTTCCGACACGTACGAGCACCATCCGGCGCGGCAACAGACGTCGCCGTAACGCAGAGCTAGTAAAGGAGGCCGCTAAGAGGACTCTATCGGGGGCTGAGGCGCTGAGGATAGCATTGGGGCTGGCTAGGCAAGTGTTCATCATGTGTGTCACTTTGGACCCGACGGTCGAAATTCGACCATAATTAATGAACGTCGCTGTCCGCACTCCTTCTCCATTTAAACTTAAAACATTTTATCTACAGAATTTTCATAAAGACTTTTTAATCCACTGACTATTATGACTGATTAATGAGAAGAATGTAAGTCTAGATAATAACTGCGGTTTCTCCCTCTCTGCCTCCATAAGAACGTGATCAGTGTGCTGATATGTATGTATGCACAATGACATAAATTGTAGATATGTCAAAATATTGTGATTGTAGACTCGTATCAATTCGAGATTAATCCCTGTATTCTAGTGCAGAGACATCGGCGGAGCGGCCTCGGCGACAAGCGGCGACTACCCTGGAGTTGTGCACCGTCAGGACAGAGTTCATCACCCCCCGAGCCGCCCTCAACAACAAGGGCAGCTGGAAATACGTAGTCAACATGTCCGAGAACATGACACAGCTCGTTCGGGCGGAGATTTGCTCGTAAGTACTTTTATCAAGTATAGCGCCATCTATCGATTTTGCGGGGATTTGAATGGATCAAAGCGACATCTATTGTGCAATAGCTAAATAAAGCACGTTTTATTTCACAATGTACGTGTAAATAATATTGTGAGAAAAAGTGAGCCAGAATATACTATTACAATTTATAATATATGTGTTTTTACATGTTAAAGGTCAACAGAATGCAATGGATTATGTTCGGTGCCTCTCGGATATAGCTCTCGATGTGAACAAAAATACATTCAAAAGCGCTTGGTCGCCTTGGAGTCAACCGGCCGGAACCTCTATACGGACTTGTTTTGGATACCAAGCTGTTGCCAGTGTACTATAACAGTCAACGATAACTAAAGTGAAAGCCTACTAAAATTCACTTAGCCGTTATTGCATGCAACCAGACGCTAGATGGCGTTACTTTCAAACTCAAAAGCTCTTTAGTCACTGCCTTATTATCTAGTAAGTTATTTGTTAAGAATGTTTTATGTACGTAAACTCATGCTTTATAGTTAATAAAAAACGATCTTCTAACGCTATAATCCTACAGGAAGAGTATTTTAAATATTTTAATAGTAAAATTAACATTTAAATACTTGTTTATAATTATTAAGTGACATTTAGTACCTATTTGAATAATATTTTTAGATCGTGTGGTTTTTTAATGTAAATAGTAGATATATATTATATGTTAAGGATCTAGATTAAATATTTAACCTTAAAGAACGATCATCAATAGATTACTCTGCTTGCTCTAATTCTGTATAATAAATAATAATATTTTTTTTTGCAACAGCTTACAATTTTTATAAACTGACAATATACCCTGATGGGCGTGGGTGAATAAAATTCTAAGTTAACAATTCCTTAAATCGTTTGATACTCTTTCCATGTAAATATCCTAACTTCCAAATACCTTAAGCCTTTGAGCATTGAATCAATAAAATTACACCAATTTCACGTTTTGTTTTATTTAACCCATAGCTAAACTGAGTTTAACCCACAATGAAGAAAGACTCGCCATCTGTCCACTCTGCCTACCTTTGTCGGAAGGAGTAAAGAGTTACCACCCACATACCCACATAGTACCCCAAAAGCTTAGGTTTCCTAACATTATTTTGATAGACATGTTATGGTTTTAATGTTTCCCACAAGACATACAATGTCTAGGCATACATACCAAAGACATACTATTAAACATGATACATCTCAGAATTTCTTCTTAAATGGAAGATTCCATACGATGTCTTCCTTCATTTTAATTCTCATCGTGTGATGAACCCTAAATTAAAAGTCAGAAAAACTCACCGCCCGGATTTGAACCAGCAATAAAAGTTCCAGGTGACTACTTGAGCCACTCTAGCACTGAGAGAGCGGAACAATTTCCTGTCTAGATTTTTTAATAAATAAATTTTACACAAAACTCAGTAAAGCCCTTAAATTGATTTTCCACCGACGCAATAATACCTCGAGATTTCTTAATTCTCGAAACACATTTCCCGCGGAGAGTAGAACGAGACCCTTCAGGGAGGGAGCGTTTACCCTCTGGCCTACCATAATAAACTAATCAATGAAATACTTAGTAATATGTACGTATTGGAAAACTCGAAACCGGTGAGCATGGATGAGGAGACTGACGAAGGATGCGATAAAAGTCTGTAGGTAAATCTAGCGAGAACTGGCGCTCTACTCTCTTCAAATAATAATAAAATACTCGTTGTACACCGTGTCTTCACCTACGTTAAATGCAAATATATGTATGAAGAGACTGACGAATGTGGACGAAGCGAAAGAGCTATCTATGTAAGTCTAGAAAGAACTAGCGTTTTATACTCTCTGCCTTCCCCGTTAGGGACTCGGCGTGATGATATGTATGTATGTATGATACAGATATACTTATAGCTTATCGCTTACCTATATATCCCCACGCCTTCCCACAAGGGTCCCCGAAGGCGTAGCAGAGGTGTATAGGTAGTATCCACACACCCGCTTTCCGCCGGAGATATATTTTAGTCGCCAACGTGACAGATGGCGAATCCATCGCCGTTACTCAAGCACGACAATACATACGCCTTTGAATTGCTTCTCGGACGTATGCAGGTTTCGTCTCGATGTTTTCCTTCACCGTCAAGCTCGTGGGGTGACTAATCACTGTACTTAAGTTCAATAAAACTCATTGGTACAGTCGGGATTAGAACTTGCAATTTTTGTGTCGCAGGTATCTCCTCGAAACACTCGGCCACCATGGCTTTTTACGAAATACGAGAATAAATACATTTACGAAAATAATATAGATAATATAAAGAAATACAGAGAAAACAACGAATCTAACCTCAACAGTTACGCGAAGACCTTCATGTTTCTCTGCTTACATATTAATTCCGGGATCGACCGAGGGACTCGCAGGGACCCTCCGGGCCTACCTTAACAAGTTCTCCCTTAAAGCTATATAAACTCCTTTGATCTCCTAACATCGTCATCGTACTGATATACGGTTTGCAAATACGGTTCTTTTTACATATTTTCTCGAAATATATTAAATTCTATCTCTATGTACTTTATAATCTAATTAATGTTAAACTAATTCCCTTTAAATTTCATTTTATTGTTAGTATCTTTTTCTAAAATAAAACAAGTATATACTGAAATTTGACAAAGAATACGTTATTGAGTTATTCCAGCGAAGTAATATTCTATCACTGTATCAAATCTCTTTGATTTTTTCTTGCCGTTCTGGCGTAATTGCGCAACAAATATCCTCACATAATTTCTCATACACACCCCCCAACACAAAGGTCGTATACGAAGTACCCATACATCCACTTTTTGCCAGATATATCTTAAGTACCAACGTGAGAGATGCGAATCCATCGCCGTTACTCAAGCACGAATTTTGTAGCTTTTCTCAGACGTATGCAGGTTTCCTCTCGATGTTTTCCATCACCGTAAAGCTCGTGGTGTGACTAATCGCTGTACTTAAGTTCAGAAAAAATTATTGGTACAGTCGGGATTCCAACTTGCATTATTTGTGTTGCAAGTAACTACTCGAAGCACTCGGCCACCACGGCGTCTTCATAACCAAAGTATCTCATTTATTATATAATTTGAGTACAATTTTCCACTAAACTGGATAGCAACGCTGAATCTCTTAGCAAATATGTATATGAAAATCTATGACTCATATATACGGAAACTGGTAAGGGCTTTTTATATATAGCATATGGGGTATTTTTATGCATGCTTAAACATCAATTAATGAAGAAGACAATCTCTCGATTTTAACTATCATACAACAAAGTTTAATCGGCTTACAAATGGACCCCAAAACAAAGGGAATATTTTGCTTAATAGACTCTATTTTTTTTAGTAACCATGTCATGCCAACCAGAAATTTTATGCTTTATACTAGCTATTGACATTATTCTTTTAAGAAGTAAGCATATGCGAAGTGAAAGTCTTGATGCAACAGAATACAGAAAAAAAATCATTATATTCAAAGTAGACATTAATTCTTATTCGAATTCCACATGACGACCTGGCTGGCTGTCTGGTAGTAGCTCTGCCATCTAGTTTATGGTCAGTTGACTTTGTGAGTGATAAAGAAATTAAAATCTTTAGACTTTAAATGTATGGTATATCATATAGGTAGTTTATTTACGATTCATTTATCATGACATTTACCTAATAAATCTTTCAGAATGGGCTAAAATTTACGACATATACGAAAAAGTTTGAACATTGTACAATGCCAACAAAATGCCAGCAGGCTATCAACCCAAAATAAGATGGAAAGCTCTTAGCGTCACCCGCCAAAATTGACGCGCAATCGAAAATAAAAATATCAGGCAGAAGTTGCGCGACACGAGTAAAGTAAAAGAGGAAGCGAGGAAAAAATCAATGCCTGCGTTTTATGTTCTGTGCGTGTGACAGATCGGTCGTCATGGCGACCAGGGTAAGGGACGCTAACCGCGGGAAAAAAGGTCCTAAAGCAACTTGTGACACTACAAAATGGCGACTATGCTTCCCGCGCAGAGTCGCGCTGCGTTTGCATTTAAGCTTTTGTTGTTTCTGTGTGTGAAGTGTGCGTCGTGCGAGTGAGAGGAACGATGGGGTAAGGGAGCCGGTAATCGATATTACGCACTTTTGTAACGATGGAATTGGCGCGACGCGGTGCAAGAACGCGGTCTGCACGCGTTGCAATTTCTTTTTAATTTACATCGCACGTTTCTTGTATTTTTATCAGTTCTGTACTCTTTTGATGTGGGCTTTGCATTTTTTTACGTTCAGCATGAATGATTTGCGTGGGAACCAGGCACTTTCAGATGAAAATCATTAATTCTTATTTCGCAAATGTGGCAAGCGCCAATAATAGAAAGCTTATAGATACCTAGAGTAGGGTTCAAACGTAGCCAACCTTTAGCCATGCGGTAAGACCAGGGGAAGGACCAGAAAGGGAAACATTTTACCACTACCGTCCTTTTGGACTTATATCTTAATAATAATAATAATAATAGTCACAGGGATGGTATTATAATCCTCTTTATAAGCAGATAATGTTTCATTCCACAGCTCTTTCCTTAGCTTAAAAATCTCTCGTTTATAATTATAAGCTAGGGCCTGTGATTTCACACGAGTAAAATCTTTTATTTTGTGGTATTTTTCTGCAATAAATTAAAAAAAATTAAAAGTAACTATTTTTATACCACAGGTAGCAAGCAGTCAAGCGCTTGATGATAAACGGCTACCGCCTTCTATGGACACTTGTAACAACAACCAAAATTTATAATTTATATATCCTCAATCCTTCCCAGAAGGGTTCCCGAAGGGGTAGGCAGAGGTGTATAGGTAATACCCACACGCCCACTTTCCGCCAGAGGTACATTAGGTGCCATTACGTAATAATTGGTTTCTAGTCCATCGCCGTTACTCAAGCACAACTATACATACGCCTTTTGAATTTCTTCTCAGACATATGCAGGTTTCCTCTCGATATTTTCCTTCACCGTAAAGCTCGTGATGTGACTTATCACTGTCACTTAAGTTCGGAAAAACTCATTGATACAGTCGGGATTCGAACTTGCGATCTCTGTGTCGCAGGCAACTACTCGAACCATTCGGCCACCACGACTCTTGATATATCTGAGCCAAATTCCATTCTACCTTTCTGGTGTGATTGAGTAAAAGTAATTCAGTGCCTTACACTGCGCTGGTTACTTCGTGATTATTTGGCATTGTATCTGGCTACACTTTATGTTGGATTAAAAGTTGCCAGATGCAACTATAAAATATTTAAGTAAAATGTGTATATTGATCGAAGCCATATTTGATGAGTCACGCCCGGGGGTGTTACAGTCGCTGGTTGTGCAAATATACGAGTGATTCTTAGAAGTTTCACTATTTTTGATGACGTTTCACTATGATTCATTTATCATAGTGAAATCAAAAATAGATCATATTAGTCACACCACGAGCTTTACGGTGAAGGAACATATCGAGAGTAAACCTGCATAAGTTTGAGAAGAAATTCAAAGGTACATATATATATATGTACGACAATAATATAATATATATTGTCGTGCTTGAGTAATGGCGACGGACACGCCATCTATCCCGTTGACACCTGAAATATATCTCCCGCAGAAAGTGCATGTGTGCAGGTACTACCAACACACGTCTGCTTACCCCTTCAGGGAACCTTGTGGGAAAGCGTTAAGATATATGTATATACAAATAAAGAAAGGTGTATATAGCGCTTCAAGCGGTGAGTAAATGGAACTAAATAACTTAGCACGCCTCCGACTGTTAATTCTAATTGGAGCAAAACCAAGAAATTTGTGTGAATGTCTCCGATACATTTCTCAACTACTGCATTACCATATTTTCTTGGAAAGCTATTAAGTTCCATTTATGAACAAGTCGATACCCGCCGTGAGCCGTGATAGACGTGGTTGGAGTAGTTGCTAAAAGACTGCAAGTTCAAATCCCGACTTTACCAGTGAGTTACTTAAGTACCGTAATAAGGAACACCACGAGCTTAACGGTGAAGGGAAACATCCAGAGGAAACCTGCATACGTATGAGAAGAAATTGAAAAGGCGTATGTACAGTCGTGCTTGAGTACCGGCGACGAACTCGCCATCTCACGTTAGCACCTAAAATAGATATATTTTAGGTGCTAACGTGAGATGGATGAGTGGGTTCCTCCTATACACCTCTGCCTACCCCTTCGGGAACCCTTGTGGGAAATGACGACGATACCTGCGACTTTGTCAGCTTAAAAACTAGTGACTCGTTGGTACAGTAGGGATTAGAACTTTCAATCTTTTTATTGAAGGTGACTACCCGACCACTCGGCCACCAAGGCAAGGTCAAAGCCAAGGTAGCGTCAATAACACGCGCTCAGCAACAAGAACAGCATTCTGAGGGTATTCTCCGAGAGGCTGGATGGGCCTACGATAGGCAGGTTTGTCGAGCTCGATAGGCCACCCTCCATATTTTTTGTGTAAATGTTACCAATATAGTTTATACGTTTTTTATAAGTTATTACTACCACGATATGGGCCTGGTTCGCTTTGAATTATTTTATTATTATTATTATTTATTTATTACATTTTTTTGCTAAATACTAGCGGTCCGTCCCGGCTTCGCACGGATGGTCATTTTTTTTTATAAAAGAAAATATTACCTAGGTCACTATGCCACACGGCATTCACACGGGTGAATGTAGCTTCCCAATGGTGAAAGAATTTTTCAAACTATTTTTAAAAAGTACTTTTTGAGCCATTGGTTCTCATTCTCATTGGCATTGGTTAACAGATTGCTGTTACAAACATACTAACATACAAATCTTTCCTCTTTATAATATTAGAGTAAAGATTAGTATGGATAAACAAATAGATTCTAGATACGTTTATGACAGGCGTTAGCTCGATAGCGACTATCAATATAAAGATCACGGCTGACGCTCTCCGCCCACAAGACCACTGGTGCACGCAGCTGGTACGGCCAGTCGCGTCGTTATCATCAAGCAACGTTCGCGTCTATAATAATTAATCGTTTGTTTTTATACTACCAAGGTGGCAAGCAGGCCCGCCTGATGGAAAGCGGCTACCTAAACCAGAGCCACCTAAGTAAGCTGTTAAAACTAGTAATTACGAGGATATTGACAAGACAAATTCAAAGGCGTATGTATAGTCGTGCTTGAGTAAAGGCGATGGACTCGCCATCTGTCACGTTGGCACCTAATATACCTCTGGCGGAAAGTGGGTGTGTGGGTATTACCTATACACCTCTGCCTACCCCTTCGGGGACCCTTGTGGGAAGGCGTGAGGATATATTATATTATATATCTTCATTCAATTCCACAAGGGCGCCTTCCTTCAATATCTGAAGTGGTAGGCAGAGTCAGAAAATATATCTACACTGATTTAAAGGGTATGTACCCATTTATAGCCGTGTCTCAAGCAAGGACATACATCCACATACCCATGTGTCTTTCTTTCTTTAGTTCTTTCTAAGATTTCTTCTCCATGTTTTCCTTCTCCTTAAAGCTCGTGGTGTAACGCACTGTAGCTAAGTTCATACAGGTATTAAAACTTGAAGTCGTTGGGTTGAAGCCGACTTGACAAACCATTCAGCCAGAAGCCAGTAGCCCACAACCCCTCGCGATCATAAGGAGGTGTGCCTGAGGAACACCTCAACAATGTGTCACTTGCTAAGTAAACTGCGGTATTAAACTGAGGGGCTTAGCCCAATGTGACTGTCAAGTGTCCCATCCCATAGTATGCAGACCATGGGGTACCTCAAATCGCATTTTTAGACCGAGGGGAGCCATAGGTGATATGGGGTTCAGACCCTCCTTGCACCTTACGTCCTAAACGCAAAACAATCGGAAACATCAACCTGTCGCTAAATGGGACTCACCCTCCAAGCTAAAATTGCGTAATAACTCTATTACCCTTTTTCGAACACTGCCTACGTCTTGGCTCGGAGAGAAATGATGAGTGCTAAAGTGACCGTGTTCCGTGCTAAGCCGGGTGCAAGTTGCGTACCGATCGATAGAACGCCGACGCGAAAGCTCCAACTGCTCCAAGTAAACAGATCGAAGCTTGGCTCGCAATGTGCTCCGAGTCGAATCCCGCCAAATGCAGCGACAGCTGTGTGTAGCTCGTAGCGCGTAGCCAGCCGCGGCGTGTAGAGGCGGCGCCACCGGCCGTATTATTATTATTTGTAAACAAGCGTGTGCGGGCGCGGGGTGTGCGTCACGTGACCGACCCGCCATTGGCCCTCGCGGCAGCTGCGTCGAGCGACGCGCGCGCCAGTAAGCCGCCGACCGCCATCGCGTCTAAACGCGCCCCGCACAAACCCCGCGCGACACGACACGCGCACAACAGACGCGATCGCGAACTCCGATTCCCTTTTTGTTTATTTTTCGCTTGCGTCCTTCGGACCGTTTTGTTTCCGAGGCACTGAGACGAAGAAAAAAAGAAGGCGCGGATGGATCGAGCGACCGGAGAAGGTACGGAGTTCGTGTCTCAATTGAAAAAGTTTTGTGGCGAATTGTGCAAGTGTTTTGGAGTTGTGGAATAGAGCTTCTGGTTTTGTGGATTGTTGTAGTTATGTAGAGAGCCAGCAGACCGTGAAGCGAGGTCCGGTGTGCGTTGCGTGCTTCCGCCGCAGCTTTCGTTGTGTGCTTTCGCGAGGCGATCCCCGTTTTCCTGCTTCGCATTTGTCTTATGGTGTGTTGAGAAACCATAGCGGTAAGATATGGTCGTAGTAATGATTTTGCAAGACTTGGAACCATATCATCCAGAGCTATTACTAGTATCGGAATACCTTTTCATTTAGATTCAGTCTTCTTTGGTGGTCGTATGCCGTACAGCGAGAGTCGTTAAACAAGTACGGCAGGCAAATGAGGCATCAAAGGAGCAAGTAACGATGACGCATCGGCACACATTTTAGTTGGATGTGCATGATGTCACATACATAATTGACCTCTAATAATTGAAAAGAGCAAAATTATCCTGGAGAAGGGACTTGTTTTAGTTTACTTATTGTTTGCAATTTACAGCAGGTAAGTTTTCTGTAGTTGAACTGTGATTGCATGACTAGTTACATTCGTATGAAACTCCATTTGCTTGTCTAACTTGAGAAACTTGGAATTCGGGAATACTCTTTTTAATGGCTGACCTCTAAAAGTATGGAATTTTTTATCTATCAGTATTTTAAATATAAAACGTTATTGAGAATTTCCTGAACAATTACTTCTTGTTTGATTATTTTCTAAATAAGGTACATTTCCATGTTTAGTATGCTTGGATCTAATGAGCTTACTTTGGAAATTGAAATTTAAAACCATTCCAATTAGATCCTTTGAAAACTTTTACGCATAACATTCCAAGTTTCTGTATTGCATGCGATATACGCTGTTAGGGTATTAATGATCGATACTGTAACCTGAGTAAGTTGCCAAAAGAAAATCTTGTAGTTTGGATCGTCGATTTCTAAGCGTAGCTTGTAAGCATCCAATTCAATCTTCATATTCGTCTGAAACGATTTCATCGGCGGATGAGACTCATTGTTCCAAGATAATGAAATTACATAATTTCCCAATACGGCTCCGGGTAACAATCATAGACGGATACGCGAGATAATCTTCAAAAGTCTTGGATATTAAAACTCCCTATTGGCTCCGCATCGGAGAGTTGGCGATTAATAACTACTCTACAAGTTTGGCTGGATCTTGCGCACAAATACTTCAAAACTTAGTCGCAAGAGCTTCTTAGCGGGTGATATAAATGGCTATACTCCAGTGACAATGAGGTCAATACTTATACTGATCTTCGACCTGGTTTGCTGCATCAGTTCATATAGACCCGGTCCCACGGAATAATCGAATAAATAATACGTCTTCCTCTCGTGAATGCGATAATGGGGAGTCAAGTTCAGTGAGGCCAATGAAAACAAATAAACAAATTGGCCAATTTCGCCCGAGCTAACTGTTAGTACGTACGAGAGCAGAGCAGGATTGTGCAAGACCATGCTTCCTTTTTAGTTGGACAAGTTATGTTTCCTCTCACATTCTAGTTTCGGATGATTTTGGTTGAAACTGATTGTACAAATTGAGTCCAACGACCAAACAAAGCGTTTCTTGGATTTATTAATTTGGTCAATTGATTGAACGGATTTTGCCTCAGTGTTCAACTTTTGCTATTCGTACGGGTCACACCCGTTGTAGAGAGTTAATAGTGGTTTTCATTCGTTTAAAACTTTGAAATAGGACACGTGAGCGGGCATATTTTAAAATATCAATGTTGTCCCAAAGTCTAAACTCGAGATCAGACGCCCCGCACTCATTCGACTGCAGTCTCCAATATCCCGATTATTACCACAAGTAATATCATAAGTTGATTCAGACTTTCTGTAGGATAATCCGCTTCTTATTGCTCCGAAAGCAAACGACGCTCTCGAATTTCATGACGTACAAAGCTGTAAAGGTACGTGCTACTTTCGCCTAGGTAAAAGTTTAAACATCAGTGTATAGCGAAGTTTCGTAGAAATGTAATTGCTGGAGAAATTTTATTTCGGGGTGGAGCGGCGGGACGGTGAACGCCCGCTATTCAACGTGACTACAGTTTTGAACTTGCCAAATTGTTTTGGAATAATTTTATAAGGATTGAGTTTTTCAATATTTTGTTTGGATTTTTTTAAGACAATCACGATAAAGAAATAAAACAGTTGTTACAATATTAAACTGGAAGAATTGAATGTTCGAGTGAGATTTGAAAAGGAAACAATACTAAATCATACAATCATCGTCATACACATGTGACTTCCTTCAAACAATTCCATCTCATAGGTGTAAGTACAAAAAACTCTCAATTTCCGATGTCGCATCCGATAGTAAGACAGACGTGTGTACAAAAAATTCTTTACAAAACTATATCGACCGCGTTATGAAAGCATTTGGGGTGACAGACTTCATTTTAAAAAGACCCTTATTTTCATGACAATAAAGTCACAGTCATGTCACAGTGAATTTGAGAAAGCTCAGTATATTGTTTGTAGAAGTATTAAAGCATAAGAAAAAGTGGTAGTGTGGGAAAGATGTACGTAAAAAACGACACATCTGCGGCTCTATTCAACTCGTCTCGAGTGCTTCTATTGGATGAGACGGTAACTCTATATCGAGAGATTCTTGCAAGCTTTATCAAACTTAATGTATTTTAATCGTCCCTTTGTTCCCACCGTCACAACTTTAATATTAGTTTCTTGACCTCATTAAATTATTGCCACACTGAAATAAACTAGCTCTCGACGTATCGACTGGAGAATCAGTGCATTAATTTCATCAGCTACCGTCATGACAGCCTCATAAGGTATACGTGATCAAATTCTTTTTCCGATAAGGTGGTACTGTGATAGACGGTGTCTATCACTTAATCACCCCCATCTAGCAAGGAAGGATTTATTTAGACCTGTTCAGTATCAGAGACCTTTGCCTATGGGCGATGGGGAGGTAGATATAAAAATATTTTGACAAAAACGTGAAATTAGTGAAAGATGGCAATGTTATACGGGCCCCTATGGTGACCACAAATTTGTTGAATTACTGGCAAGTGACAACAAATTGTTAAATAGACATTGCTTGGTATCGGTGTACGTATGACACCAGTCGATGTCCCTCACGTGGTACGCAGAGAGAACGACTCTTCCCTTTACAAACCTCTTCCTTTTCATTAACATTCATCAGTGGCTTCATATACTAGTATGCTTGCCGGTTTTGCGCACTTGACTTTCCCATTTTTAAATATTTGAATGATTTTATATATATGTAGTTGGATCGTAAATTGGAGCGGTAAATATGCAGTTGATCTGAAAGGTAACAAGGAAACGAGAAGATTAAAAAAAATTAAGAAGTATATGGAGTAATGGGATCCCATTCAATGAGCTCTTCATTAAGGTTGTATCCCTACGATGCTAATTAGCCTTCTTCACCTTAAGTTATGCTGACTAAAGTGGCCTAATAATGCTAGATTTTCTTTTACCGATAAGATGCATATATATCATCTGATGTTAAATTGTTACTGTCGCTTGCGGATGTTTGCAAAAGAGTAAAAATTGCGCGTTGTGTCAATATCTTTAATATTTTCACTACCTTCTTGAAGAACACCATGACTTAATACACTGCAAAGAATTAACTTTCAACGCTGCCCTCAGGCACCCTACTTATATAAAACTAGAAGAAAGATAAACATGGCACTAGGATGCACTTGGTTTCGGGAACTGCAATGGACCGCATTGGAAATACTGTCATTCGGGTAATTTTTAAATTTGTTAAGAATTCATATCAGTTTCTTCAGATCTCGAAACTTTCGAACATGTATGAACTCTTAAAGTCTAGAGAGAGCTAGCGCTACTCTACCTATTTAGTAAAACTGCTTTTTGTCAAAATCCAACAGCCCTACCAACTGAACCAACTTAGAAGCACGAGCTGCCAACCGAATAAAGCATTGTATTATCCTATGCATATGCATAACAAACCATTTGACATAACAACTACAGCTTATAAAATAATAGATCAGTTGGAGAACAGCGCAGCAATCGACGTGATATACATATCCTGTGTTCACTGTCATTACTGCGGGCCGTGTGAGAAGATACACGACACGTATGTCGTTGAGGAAATTATACTGTTCCAATTGTATTTTTTTTTTCAACCCAGAAGCCGAAGCTGTCAAGCAAAGTGTATTTAGCGGAACTGCTAAAAATAACTGATCATTACTGCTCATAAGTGACGAGTTTATGAGCTGCTAAAATTTTTAATATTTAATAGATGCTGTGCTAAAACATTACATTAGTATAATTTCATCTAGACTTATTTTCAGAACAAAATATATTAAATGTGTTAATCCAGCTAATAATCCATCTCTGTGCCCAATTTCATTCAATTCCGTTCAGAAGTTCTACCGTGATTGAGTAACAAACATATTCACCAACTTTTGCATTTACAATATTATTAGGATATCTTTTTACACTCAGGCACTGTTACGTTACTATTGCAATCATTATTTAATAAGCCGTGGCGGCCGAGTGGTTCGAGTATTTGCCTGCGACACAAAGACCGCAAGTTCGAATCCCGACTGTACCAATGAGTTTTTTCTGTGATTGTATAGTGATTAGTCACACCACGAGCTTTAAGGTGGAGGAAGGTGCATACGTCTGAGAAGCAATTCAAAGGCGTATGTGTGTATAGTCGTGCTTGAGTAACGGCGATGGGCTCGCCATCTGTCACGTTGGCACCTATAATTTTTTTTTTTATGGATTCATAAGTAAAGAAGTGTGCATAATATTTATGGACATGTTGGAAGTCACGTTGACATGGACATGAGCAACTAGTACTTGCTATTAAAGGGAATCCGCAAAATATTTCAATATAAGGCGTTCTATATAGTACAGAAGGCAAATCTGAAACAGATTTTGGTACCGAAAAGCGACATTGGCCTCGCAGTTTCATTGAAAAACGACGGTAAATCACAGTGTTGTTTGTCGTCGACTAATGCTAAGTGCTCTAAGACATAGCTAAGTTTCAAAACGCTATTAATCAGGGGTACAATGGATGCTCCAACTTCTATACAGTAATCAGTTTTATTCAAAGTTTTTATAGGCATGTTCATGTGATCACGGTGAACACCTCACGCAGTAGAGAGAGTGGAGCGCCAGTCCTCCATGATATTCTCAATGATACTCCTATAGCAAGCGTGCATAGACTGAAAATAACCATACATACATATCATCACGGGGTAGGCAGAGATTATAGAGCGCCAGTTCTCTCTAGACTTACATACCTCTTTCGCTTCGTCTACATTCATCAGTCTCTTCACACATGCTCGTCGGTTTCGAGTACTCTTGAATATTCTTCTGAATGCTTTTTTGCCACAATTGCGGAACAAAAATATTTTTCAAAGTCAAATGGGAGCTTAAATAGCCTGAAAATTTGCAATTTCAGTTCCGTCGACTACAAGGATGACTTGAAGAATATAGATATACTATCAGTAAATTATCACCGAATAATCGTGACGGCTTCCGGCGCAGTCATTGTGCTCAGGCGCCGCCGGATGTGTTACTTTGTGTTACACAGCTGGAGAAAAAAACTTGATCAAATAATAATTATGTCAGAAAACACGTTTAACTATAATATTAAAGTGTGTCGGTTGCGAGACGTTTTAAGAGAATAATCTTTAAGGATTATAGTTCCTGTTGTGGTTGCCGGCTGTACTTGTTTCGCAAATATTCAAGAAACTGGCTTTGCTCCGCGGTTTCACTCGTTTAAAATATGATTGCATTAGGAAATTTATTGCCTGTGTTTTTCTGCTGTCTAACATATCCCATGTGTTAGTCAAGCTAATAATTTATTTGTCAAGTTTCATCCTTTTTATCCTTTGAATTTCTTCTCAAGCGTATGGAGGTTCTCTCGATATTTTCCTTTACCGTAAAGTTCGTGGTGTGACTAATAACTGTACTTAAGTAAAAACTCATTGCTACAATCGGGATCTTGCCACCTATTGTTTTATAGGTAACTACTCGAACCACTCGGCCACCACGAATTAAATATTTTAGTCTTACATATAATAATAATAATAAATACCTGGGACAATTCCACACTAATTGACCTAGTCCCAAATTAAGCAAAGCTTGTGTTATGGTAACTAGACAACGATATATTTACTTATATAGGTAGATATATACTTAAATACATAGGACATCCAAGACTAAGGTACAAATATTCGTGTTCATCACACAAATATCTGCCCTCAGCGGGATTCCAACCCGCGACCTCAAGTTTCGCAGTAAGGAGCTCTAACCACTAGACCAGACGGCCGTCGGGATATATTCTAGTATATATTTGTATTTCATTGTCTGTTAGCACGACATATAATTTTTAGCAACGTAATACAAATATATTTTTTAATAATTTAAATCCGTTGATATCAGTATGTCTTCTTCACGTATTAATTACTTCAGATGATTTCCAACATTGCATTACTTCGAAACGATCAAGTTCAATAGTAGGGCAAACGAAAGCGCATTCTAGCCAATAATATCCACCAAACAAGCTTTGAGTTTGGAACGTCATCTAAACCAAACAAATGCTGCAAAGCTTCGCGCTGTCGCACAAAAAAGCGACAACATCCGACGCTAAAAATAAGCCATGTAATTACAGCGCTGAGCTGAAAGCGCAATGCTTTCGCTGCAGCGGTTGTACGGTTGCCCTTGACAACCGAGACCCAGATACTATCGCGTTCCTCACACACACATACAAGCTTTTGACGAATCCTTGCAATACAAGCGAATGAAGAACGGAACGAACGATCGTCTCGCCCGCTACACACACACACACACGCACAAGTCGCGTTTCGTTTAAGCTTTTTTTTACGTCGTCCGTTCTTTGTGCGCGTCTACAAAGAGTTTCGCCCTGTGATTACTAGTCGGGACGTTTTGATCGTAGTTTTGTGGCGACGCAATAGTAACTGAACGATCAAAATTTGTTTGACACTAGTTCTGACATTCGGCTTCGCGCATGTTTAGAAACTACGGATATTTATAAACGTTTTAATGATTGAAAACTGATTGATAGAGCATATTATGAGAAGTCCAAAGTGACCATTTTGAAAATAGAATTCCCTATTCAAATACTTCAAAACAGTTTATAATAGTTTATCCAAGACTTAATCATTACTGCGGATTCGATTTTTATATAGATAAGAGAAAAAAAACTGACGTACGGCAGTCGTTCGTCATAGTGCGGCTGTGGACGAAAACTTTTCGGCCTTATCCCCAAGGAAAATTCAGCGGGTTACTCGAGGGGAAGCAAAAAAGTCGAAACAAGCGTGTTGCAATTCACTCCCGCTTTGCAGACCAAAGAAAAGACATTTCTTTTGATGTGAAGTCTTTGGATGATCTGAAGGCATACTAGGAGCAATTACGGTTTATTCTACTGGGATAACAAATAAGTTTATAATTATATTTGTTACTCAATCACGTGCGAGCGGCTGAACGATATTGGATAAAATTTGGCACAGAGATAGATCATTAGACAGATTAACAAATTGAAAATGTTTTATTCCCGAAGAAAAGCCGATGAAATCTAATTTACGCGGGTAAAACCGCGGTCAAAAATTTAATTGGAAGATTGTCATTCTGGAATAAAATCTATACAAATAAATAAAATGGAGTGTCTGTTTGTAATAATAAAATAACAGCTTTTTACTAAATGCATATATATGTATACACGGTACATATATCAAAATAGCTTTTTTTTATCTGTCTGTTTGTTCTGGCTAATCTCTGAAACGGCTCGACCGATTATGACGGGACTTTCACTGGCAGATAACTGATTGAGCGGGAAGGCATGAAGGTTAATATATATATTCAATGAAATAATGGGTCGTAATTCAGAAAGTAAATAACAATTTAACAATAGATGTAATCAAGCCGAGACCCTGTAGGTAGAAATGGCAGAGCGCAATATTTTGCTACACAACTCACTTTCGCTTTATCCACATTCATCGGTTGAATCTAATAATAATTATCTTTAAATAAAATCTCCTAAAAATAATGTCGTATCGCGTCCAGAACAGAGAAAATAGATAGTTTCACATTCAAACACCTCAAAAATAGTTGCCCTTAAAATAGTATAACCGAAATAGAGCGAAGCATTACCGCCGTACCCTTCTATAAATAGAGCTTGTTTACTTCTATGATAATGCTGCCACGTGACGATTGGCCCGAATTGTTTGAGTAAATTATGTCAAGTTGAGACTACATAATTCGGCCGGATTGTAAAGCTCGCAGTTTGTTGCTTGGCCAGCGTAAATATTTGTATCTTGGTTGTACCTCATGGACGACTAAGAGATATTGTTCATGCAACTAATTAAATTGAATTATGAAGTCGTGGCCGTAAGCGTTCACGCTATTCGAAATCCAAAAATTATGGAAAAGTTTTCCGCAACTCGTGTAATAATATCGTATAACGTTAACGGAAATAATTTGACTAGAACCGCTCAAACTTCAAAATGATTTTGAACTGTGATTATTTGTACCAATGAGTTTATCTAAACTTAAGTCCAGTGTGCTTATCCTCTGTTCTAAAACTGGTCAGCGCTGAAATTTATTTTCATGTTGCCTTCGTTAACTCTAATCTAATTTGACCTATACGCAGCAATGGGTGTATCTTCGATTAAACAGACCGCCGGGGTCAGTGAGGGGGTGGTGACGTCACGCATACGTCACATGAAAACGTGATTATCGCAACGTACCACGTCGTTGGCAATATCAATAAATTTACGACATATTGGGTATTTATTTTGAGAGAAATTTACAAGTACTACGAAACTTATTTTCAGTGGCCTCCAAGTAGAAAATTACAATAGCAATATATAACAGTATTTGTTGACACATGAAAAACTACTCGCAGATAAAATATTTGACCCAATTCGGCATCCCGCGGCAACGTGCCAAGAAGACTAGCAGCATTGCCACGCTGGATAGCAATGCTAAAATTAATTGCTACTCGCAGCTTTACCGCGTTACATTGAGCTTCGTAGTTCGTCATTGAAATTATATTTGAGATATATGTTCCGATCACTACTCCGATAGGAACATGAACTCCGATAGAAATGAGCCCCTTGGGGAGGGGGGAGGATTGTTACATTGTGTTGGAAGCAGAGGGAATAAACCCATTATGCTGCCAACACTGTAACTCTCCGAACACAGAGTGGCAACGCGCAAGTGATACTGTGGTATCGTGAGCGTAAATAGGCTACGGTAACCGTTTCCCATCAGGTGAGCCGTATGCTTGTTTGCCAGTCTTGTTGTATAAAAAAAAATTTTAAAACAATATTCAACAATATATGAACATAGGATTATACATATAGGTTTTCTCTTGAATCAATTTATATAAAACATATGAAAATCCATTCAGAAGTTTTTGAGGTTATCGCGAACATCATCACGCCGAGTCCCTCGTGGAGTAGGCAGTGAGAGTAGTGTGCAAATTCTTTCTAGAAAAGTCCTCACCGCATTCACATCTATCACTGTCATGAGACTCATAGAATTCACCTTTTATGTACAATCCTTGATTGTGAACGATTTAGCGGTTATTATGTTACTTATGTTTCAAATATGAAAAGACCATACATAATTTTATATTATTAATACTTAGTTTAGTATTATTATTTAAAGAATTCCACTGATGAATATTATTCCACACACCCACTTTCCGCCAGAGTTATATTAGGTGCCAACGTGACAGATGGCGAGTCCATCGCCGTTTCTCAAGCACGACTATACATAATCCTTTTTGAATTTCTTCCCAGACGTATGTAGGTTTCCTCTCGATGTTTTCCTTCACCGTAAAGCTCGTGGTGTGACTAATCACTGTATACTATATACCTCTAATATACCTAATATACCTCTGGCGGAAAGTGTGTGGGTATTACCTATACACCTCTGCCTACCCCTTCGGGGACCCTTGTGGGAAGGCGTGAGGATATATATATTATAGAATATTATTCCTTCCCATGACTAAAAATAATCGTGAAGCATTTTTGTTACCGTCATTGCATCGATTCGCGCTCAATTCAAAACAGCGCGGCGCGCATGCGCCTCAACTCGCAGTAAACATGTCCAGGCGTACCCATAACTTGTTCTACCCTCCGTTACCATAATTTCCACCAATTTACACCTTCTTCAAATCACTTTGAATCAAATAAGGATTTGTTTTTTCTTTTCCAGACTGGTGCCGGCCGCACGGATAACCGGCCTTTCTCCGCCTCGTGCGCCTCAGAAGCTGGAATAATCACAACCAAAAGCGACGAATCTTCAAACCAAAGCCTCCAGTCATATCTTTCGTTTCAAAAATCTAAAATATAAGCACTATTTTTTAAACCTTTTAACGATTAACAAATCGTACATAGTATACGCTAACTCCCATACAGTACAAATTAATTTAAGTCTGAAGTGATCGGTATTTACACTAAACGAAGCCTTTGAACGAGCGAAAGATAAAAATTAATAATTAAAATTCTATCAACGACCAGTATTTAAACGTTCCAAAATAATTAAAAACCGTTAAACGAGTGCACAAAATAGTTTATCGATCGTTAACATTATTCTACGAGGCGAGTCCTCAAGCATTTGAAAAAGTCAGCCAAAGATTTTTTAAGTACCTAGTGTAAGACTTGTAAGTGAATCTGCCTGTTTGATAAGGACTTTTTATATCTAATTGTTAAGATTGTGATTAGTGTAGTTTAAACCGGTGTGCCGTATAAACGTAACATTAAACACGGAGCCACAGAGTACAAATAACAAGTTCCCCTGCAGTACAAGTAGTTATAGTTTAAGAAGCGAAGACGCGATGAAGGAAACGAGAGGCAGCGCGCCATGAGCGAGACTCGCGAGGCAGACTCGCATCTGCCGCCATTCGTCACCTTCGGAGACATGGGTGACGAGCAGCGGATATTGACGGCGGATACCCGCCTACTCGACCCCGCCTGGGAGTACTACGAGCGGACTGGCGACACCGTCTCAGTCATCGCATCCCAGGCGCAGTATCGCCCTTGGGAATCAATGCCTATTACCGTCAATTCAAAGGACGCCATCCTCCGCGCCGGCTTCTCAGCACCGCTTGAGTATCAGTCGGTCACGCTGCAGCCGATCCCCAACAAGCTGCCGTCCTTCCAGAGCCAGTTCCAGACATTTCCGGAGACGACCGTGATACCGGAGACTGGCCTGCCAAGTGTCACTCCAGTGCCTGTCACGGCAAGCCCCACGCCCAGCGCTAGTCCTAGTCATTTAACACAACTCACGCAGTTGACCACGCCATCCTCACCGGCCCACCTAACAACCCTAGCGCAGGTTACGCCTTTATCAACAACGCTTACAACGCTGTCACCTGTCAATGCAACCACATTCCATACTCTTACCGCAGTCAATGCCAGGAGCTACCCATTAGTGCCAGCTCCGTTGCAAGCAAGAGAACTGGCGCCTGCTGGCCAGGCGTACATTGACGACAGACATATACAGTTATATCAACCGAATATAGCAACTATCAACGCATTCCCGACGCAGAATGGAATCCTGCATCAGAACGGAACGCTACTTCATCAGAACGGGAGCTTGATACACAATATACAAAGCCCGACAGTAGTGCACGTGTTAAAGAACGAACCGTTCGATATGAAGTCACTGCAAGACAAATATACGCCAAATGGGCTGCACCACGCAAGCTTTCAAAACCCGATGTTGATTGACAATGGGTACGAGAAGAAGACAAATGGTTTTGGAAGTGGGTCGTCCCCGACGAGGTCGGACTTCCGGAAGAAAGAGCGGCGGAAAATGCGTGCAAATAGTTCAGAATCAGATTGTTCAAATATGGAGATGGGGTCGGAGAGCAGCGGTCAGGTGGCGGCTGTGTCCTCGACCGCTGGCTTCAAGTCCCCCCTTCATGGTGCCCCGCCCATGGCCACGGGACCTATGGATCTTGATGACATATCCAGCGAGAAACAGGTGAGCTATTACTTTTTAATTTACAAATATCTAGAAATGAATACAACCTTTTTAATTCCGAATCCAAATCTATCAAATTAATGTTCGTCTTATTTGGGGATTTATATTCAGTTGTTGTAATTTAGCTTCGCCTATACAAACACTTAATAACTCCGTTATTGGATAAAGCGTGTGGTCTTACCGTTATAAAGCAAGACTAAATGAGCGAGCGCCAAACAAAATATTACTTAGAGCCAAGTTCGCTGCGAACACAATAAAATTGGGCACGACAACTAATCTCCCTCTGCACGAATCGGCGAATTGGGTAAACAAGCCGCCCGGGAATCGCGAAAAGCCTGTGTATTCCACGAAAGATATGAGAATTCTCAGAATTTTCATTCGACTGTACCTACGCCGAAAGAACTCGAAAAAGTTAAACTTTCTCCGTAATTCCACCTTTTATTATTCGGGGAGCAGTTTTTATTCCCAGTCTCGAGTTTGGAAATGGGCGAACTCTCTGTCTTCGCAGCTATAAATTTAATAGTTAGCCGATTCTCTTGTTCCTCCAATAAATTAACTTGCTCTCCCGTTTAAGACACAAATTAAAGTTGGGCGATTTACGCGTGTCCTGCTTAGAACATTTTATGACTTTCAAATTTAACAGGATTGCAATTAGGTAGTCGTAAAACTTATCATTATAATTTGAACTTTATATTACATATATATCGTTGCCTTTATGGGTAATGTATGTTATGTCAATTGGGAATTTAGGTTTACCAGAGGTTTATGGTCTAATGATTTATAGAGTAATCCGTATAACGTGATCACAACACTACCCAACCAACGCTGCAATTGATACTTAATGAGTAGGTAAACAACAGTGGACATATTTCCAGGTCTGTTTGTAATAAAAACAGATGTAGGTTTTTGTCAGACAAAGTTCACACCGTACTTTCTGTCACAAAAAACTCATGACTAATTAGTGTTCAGAAAAGTATTTGGTATCATATGGTAACACAAACCTAAATTTAAGCGATTGAGTTAAACTACAGAGCCGTATTGGCCGAACGATTCGAATTACCTACAACACATTACCCGTTCAAATCCCGACTGTACCTAATTCGTACTTTTCCCGAACTGAAATACAATTAATATTTCAATACCTTGAAACTCAATTAATTGAAGAATTTGATAAAAAAAGACCTGTTTGGTTGTTAGTATATGCCTCAATTGCGTCTATATGCATCAGAGCATATGCTAGCAACCAAAACCTGATTGGTTAGCATATGCCTTAATAGACGTAATTACATAGAAAAACCAAACCAGGAGCTAGCAAAGGTTGAGACTACATTCTTACGGTGTGAAATGTCAGCGTTTCCTAACAACCGCCATCTTGTAGCAGATGCGTCTAATTATTACTAAGTAATGTATTCAGTTTGAATTTGTTTAGACGCTATTCAATATTTTTACTCTTAGGTGCCAACGAGACAGATGGCAAGTATATCGCCCTTTCTAGAGGTAGACTAAATATATAATATGTATTCTTTGAATGTCTTCTGAAACGTATTCAGGTTTCTTCTCGATGTTTATGATTAAATATTACATACATACATATCATCACGCCAAGTCCCTAACGGGGTAGGCAGAGAGTATAGAGCGCCATTTCTCTCTAGACTTACATACCGCTTTCGCTTCGTTCACATTCATCAGTCTCTTCATACATTCATTAAATATTACAGTTAAGTTTTTAAATAACAGGTCAACTCGCGTTTCGTATCATACTCTGTGGTCTCTACGTTTTGGCGACTTCTTGAACCGAATTTTATAATTTCTATCATTAATTATCACCCATTGTATAATGGAAATAATTATACTCAATAACTTGAATGCCTTGCCTTATATATCCCCGACGGGGGACGGATAGTTGTAATAATAACCAGTCGTGACAGGGTATACACTAAACGCCTACAAAGTGTATGTATGCGGGTTCAAAGTCTGTACTAATAAACTCTCTGAATGACAATTGTAACAAAGCTTGTGTCTATGAAGATGCTATGCTATACTTTATATAGTAAGGATACCTACGTATATTCATAGATATAACAAGAAATTCCAAGATGTATTTGAAATCGCGGCTGGAATACGGCGATCGATTCGCCATCTGTCACGTTAGCGCTTAGATTTGTATCGGGCGAAAGGTGGGAATTGTTACACATCTGCCTACCCTTGTGCTCTAGTTACTGTATTATTTTAAAACACATTAAAATGAGTAGATGAACTGTATCTAATATTTACCAGTAAATCTGTACAAATGGAAATCGAATCTTATGCAAAACAAATTAAGACACATTTTTGCAATAGATAGCCCATTTATGATAAAGGCCAAGGTGATAATATTGTTACTAAAAATAGCGGATAATCTAAGTTAAAAATGCAGTAAAATACACGGCTGTAAAGCAAAAAGTTATTACAAGAAAGCTGAGCAGTAAAAAATAAATGATTTCTAATTATAAAAACTCAATTTGAAATAAAGGTTGCAAAGCATACGTTTTGTAATTATGTATCACATTGTAGATGATTATCAAAGCACATTAAACTCACGCGAACAGAACTTAAATTGCAAGCTTGCTCTCAAAAGTACCGCAATATTGGCTAAAAGTCATGCAATGTTCAAGTACATTCTACATGAAGAACAACGAACCTGCATAGTCATTGATTGTTTAGGTTTCAAGTAATCCTTACTAATATTATAAATGTGAATGTAAGTTTGTTTGT
The DNA here is from genome assembly GCA_016069955.1 of Drepana arcuata. Classification (NCBI taxonomy): domain Eukaryota; kingdom Metazoa; phylum Arthropoda; class Insecta; order Lepidoptera; family Drepanidae; genus Drepana; species Drepana arcuata. The sequence continues at coordinate 14,064 of JACCPG010005092.1, read as the reverse complement.
TACGCTTTCACGTCAAAACTACTTAACCAATCATCATGAAACTTTGTACACATGTTCTTGAAGGTATTAGAAGTAACATAAGATACTTTTAATAGTTTTTTTTTTACCAAAGATAAAAAAGGCACGCCGAATAAGTCGCGGGTACAGCTAGTAGTTCATAGTCTTAATAGCTGTCTTGTCCAAAAAGCCGTGGCTCCATAATAGAGGTGTATTTTTTTAATGCATTTTATTTATTTATATGCATAATAGCAGTTAGCTATTTTTCTATTCTCTTCATGCCTTATATGAAACAAGATGTAGTTTTTGTACGAAGGATATTTTGAAAAAAATTAAAAATTATTTTGACAACAACAATTTCATACTGCAAAATAAATTTTGCAGCTTTTGCTCATAGCTTTTGCTCGAAAAAGTAGCGTAATCCTAAGTATGAGCCATCACCTTTTCAACTTCCAGCCAAACTTACAATCTTTATAATATTAGTAAGATGTAATGCTCACCTTCTTATATATATATATATACTTTATATTTAATTCATATATTTTCTGTATACCATAATAAAGGACATGCTCAAAAGTAACAAAGAAAATCATATTTCAAGTCAGTTAAACTGTATCACCCCACAATAGGGTATATTTTCCTGTGACATCGTTCGTTACTCATTATACGTATGACTCAAAAGGAAAACCCAATGTTAAAGCTTCCTAGAAAGTATAATTCATGGAAATGTGAAAAGCTGCACAAATACTATGACAGAATCACATACCTACACAAAGCTTTTTATGATTATGAATCTTATGTCTGAAGTTATAAGGTGCTAAATTAAAGATTAATAATCCCAACTTATCCTACTTAAATTATAACTAAACGGTTTATAAAGATGTATGTTTCTCTTTATCTCCAAAACTAATCAACGGAATTGGATGAAATTTGGCACAGAGGTAGATTATTAGGTGGATTAAAATATAGAAATTTATTCCAGAAAAAAAACGTGTGGCACTCGGGGACTGCCGCGGTAAAGCTACTGCATAGCATTTTTTATCAACTTATGCAATACACGTATATACTTTCTCACAAACAGCTGCTTACGTACTAAGCATGCTTTTTTCAGTTCAGTTGTTTCCATATTTCCCGGCAATTTTGAATTTGGAACTGTTCTATATTCGAATGTGTTTGAATTTTGAATGTGTTAGGTTATTTTCGTTACGGAATTTCTGGATTCGGTCTCCACGCTCAAGGCCCGCGATAGAAGCTATGCAATAGCTTAAAAACTCCAATTGAACATACGGTTAAACCGCGGGGCACAGCTTGTATTATTAAGAACGCGACAGTTACCTACTTTAAGTACTTAGCGAAGCCACGTCTTAAGTAATCAACCTATCATCGTGAACCTTTTCCGACACGTTGTAAAAGTGACAGCAGTCTCTGATGGCTTCAGCTCCAGAAAATTTGCGTTAAAACTGACCGTAACATAGTGTTATGGCAAAAAAAAAATTTCTACCCACAGCTGCTTAACCAGCTTCATAATTGATAAGATAAGGCGTAAGTGAAGTAGCCATATAAATTTATTATTTATCCCGCTATCAACGCCATCTATCTTCAATAATAATAAATTGCTTCATTTACAACTCGATACTCGAATGAAGCTAAGCGATTAATAAGGAGGCTATACATTGATCAAAGAATGAGACACATTACGTGAAGATTTATCGTTGCTATCTACCATAGTAACTTCCTAAACGACAAAGGCATGCAAATCGTTTTTTCAGAACGTTAAATTTTATTCAGGGAAACATTTTAATGCAATAGAATTCGATATTTAAATTATCCGTCAGCTGTTTGTCGGACCACCATCAGTTAGTTCCGATCACACCCGAAGATAACCGAGCGTTGCACGAATGAAATTGCACAAAATAATTGAAGTGCATTCCTCTTGCCGCGCCACAGCTGTTGTGTTTTCAGTCGTGATGAGACAAATGCTTTGTTAATAATATATCCTACTCATTTTATAAGTGCGAAATTGGATTTTCTTCCTCTTTAACGCAAAAACTACTGAACGGAATTGGAGGAAACTTGTCACAAAGATAGATTTATTTGCTGATTACTATTGGGGTGAAAAACGTATAAGACGAAGATAGAGGAGTATTGGAAACGCAATAAGAGTAACAAGATCGGCCCGATTGTATGCGCCAGCGCAGGCAGACGGGTCATTAAAATGAATGCAGAATACCAAAATTGTTGTCTGGCTAGTAATTGCAAGCCCCTATACAATGTATTTGCCAAATACTGGCTTCCCTTTCCCAAACGTTCATATAGAGAGGGACGTATAACATATGTTTGATCAAACATGCCAACCAACCAACAATGAATGAAGTTTCCGACACGCAACCAACGGGAATGAAATCAGATATGAGAAATGTAACAGTAAATTGTATTTAGCGTCCTCACCAATGATGCTTTTTTTTTATTAAGTAGTCAACATAACATCCAATATTGAATATCTATAATCTGGCTACTTGTCTATACCAAATAAAAGAAAGTTTGATTTATAAATTGTAATTTTCACTAAAGAGTAAGTTAGGAAGTGTATAAATATATTAATACCTACCTATGGAAAAATTTACTTGCCAATATTATGTGGCCGAGTTCGCGAATCAATCACTATATACCACTTAACATCACATTATGTAACAAACCGTGATCTTTCTAAATTATTCCATTTCTAATATCTATACTAATCTCACAAACTACTAATTTGTATATAAAGTGCAGTGAAAGCTTTAGGCTATGTCATGCTGCTATTACCTAAGCGAGCGGACAATAACAGAGAAAACAGCGGTACTTGGCTAGTTTCTTAATAAAGCTAAAATTGGTGATAGGTAGATTCCATAGTTAGTGAACGAATCATCAGACATATAATCACGTCGAGTTCCTCACGGGATAATCAGAAACAGTTGAGCGCCAATTCTCTCTAGACCTACATGTGCAACCGTGAAATTGACCAAAAATTTTACACGTAACTTTAAGAAATGTGTTTGTATGGCGAAGCTAGCTTCATCCCTAGGTACGAACAAAGAATATTTGTTTGTAGAAAAGACTTATATAACTGAAGCTATCGTTTCTTTTTTGTTTTGAAGCAATGACTTCTAAAATGTATTTTTGCAACAGACCAAAAAGAAGAGGAAGCGATGCGGCGAATGCATCGGCTGTCAGCGCAAAGACAACTGCGGCGACTGCGCACCGTGCCGCAACGACAAGTCCCACCAGATATGCAAGCAGCGGCGATGTGAGAAGTTGACGGAAAAGAAGGTTAGTGAAGTTTATTTATTAAAACAATAAGAGATCAAAGAATAACATATTAAAAGAAAACAACAAAACAAACAAGCGAATCCATCGCTGTTACTCAAACACGACCTTTGAATGTCTTTTCAAAAGTATGCAAGTTTCCTCTCGATATTTACACCATAAAGCTCGTGGTGTCACTAAATACTATATTTATGTTCAGAATAACTCACTGGTACAGTCGTTCCTAGGAAATTCTAGAAAAAAAAATGCGATAGGTAACTTTATCGATCCCACAATAATGTTTAATACATCACCAACGCACGCGTAGAGACTATTAATAAAAAGTGATATTCCTGAATCTATTGCGAATGACGCACACATATCATGTTTTGGTCCAAGTTACAGTATAATTTGCATTAATTTATTCTACAATGTGCGTTGACATCATCTGGCGAAATTAAAATAATTTAAATGGCTGTATAACATAACTTAGGCATAGATCGAGTATAAAGACGGATTCCAGTCCATTCCAGATTCTGAAGAGATGGTAGCTATGAAGGGCTAGTTAGGTGTGCCTCTCCTTTCTATTCTGAAGAATCGCAGGTTCGGACCCAGTCATGTTTACCTACCACTTCGCTGCTTAGGGTAGTAGCATGGTGATACATAGCCTATTGCGTTCCTCAATAAACGGACTGTTTAGTGTATAAACATGTTTTCACATAGCGCGATCTAACAAACAAAATCTGCCTTTAATATAGCATCATTATAGTTCAAGTACGCAAATGTGCTTTTTAAGGCAAGTTGGTAAAACCACCCTCAAATGTTTATATATGATATGATTTACTCACTTGCGCAGCTCTATCAACAAAAGGAGCTGTGTCATTAGTATCTTCGTGTTGATAAAAAAAACGGCGACAAATATAAATAATTTTCCAAAACAAAACAATATCGAAAATACAAGACAAAGCGACGTTATTTACATAAAATTGTAATAAAAACACAACAGCAAAATTAATAGCCCGTGAAAAGATCGTTCGCACTGCTATCTTAATTCTTTATTTGTTTGTTTCATAGGGATATAGGTATAGTCATTAATGTAAAGTACTTTTAGTCTAGACATAAACCTATGGAGGCACTAGACGTCGCATATGATTTGTATTATTGCACTGCCAAACAACTTATTATGAGCATATCGCCTCCAACGTAAAGATTTTAAGATCGAACCCCGGCTGTATCAATATTGTTTTCTGAATTCACGAGCTCATGTGTGAAGAAATTCAAAGACGTTTAGTCGTGCTTGACGTGGCGCCCAAACTTATGCGCTGTAAAAAGTGAATATGTTACACCGAAGGGACTCACCAACTTGCAAGCGAAATTATGTTTTTGACATCTCAAACGTATGCAGACTTCCTTACGCTGCTTGAGCTAATAATGCCAGTTCTCTCTAGTCTTACAGATCTCTTGCTTCATACATGCTCGCCGGTTTCGAGTACATATGTATACTGGATGTTCCCATAGATATCCGATCACTGAATAATAAAGTACATAATGTTATTATTTATATATATATCCTCACGCCTTCCCACAAAGGTCCCCGAAGGGGTAGGCAGAGGTGTATAGGTAATACCCACACACCCACTTTCCGCCAGAGGTATATAGGTGCCAACGTGACAGATGGCGAGTCCATCGCCGTTACTCAAGCACGACTATACATACGCCTTTGAATTGCTTCTCAGCCGTATGCAGGTTTCCTCTCGATGTTTTCCTTCACCGTAAAGCTCGTGGTGTGACTAATCACTGTACTTAAGTTCAGAAAAAGTCATTGGTACAGTCGGGATTCGAACTTGCGACCTTTGCGTCGCAGGCAACTGCTCGAACCACTCGGCCACCACGGCTCTTATTATTTACTTTCCACATTAAATTTAAATGTCTTAGCATACTGATAGCGTTAATTTTTATGCAGAAAAATAAAGCGAAATTATCTATCGTCATTTAGCGCTGAAAGCCTAAAAACAGGCGGATATTTCGTCCCTGAAATCCCAAATAAGACGGAGCGAGGATTGTACACCGTAATTTACGATTGTAAGTTACCGGCTACGAAGTAACTTAAGCAAATTAGTTTTAAACAAGCTACATTACCTGAGAGTTTACAAATATTATAATAGAGCTTACTTCGATTCGAATAAGGGCTAGTTTTATATATCATTGTCAATTTTATTTTTTTAGACAACACCCATTTTTATATTTACGTTAAGTTATAGACGCTAGCTTAAGGCATTACATACGGGTGGTAATTGTGAAATTAGAAATGAAAATATATACAATTTATTTCAAAAAATACATTCATATCGAGTAAGTAGTTTTTTTTAGAAAATCGCTGATTACATCACATAAATAGGGGTCGAATATAGTTTAAAAAAATTGCTTATACTCCAGACACGTGTTTTCAAAATACAGCGTCTAAGGTGACGGTAAGAAATAGCAAAGTTTGTATAGACTTAACTAGCATAGAATCCCAATATTTCTTTTAAACTAAATACCCAACGCTTATAATGTACTAGCAAAAGGCCCTTGATCCTAAATATATGTTGTTTCATCAAGAGACGAACATTCTCAACCCATTTAGCTGTACTCTCTTAACGAAAGCCTTGGTTTTACTAAACGCTACTCTTAAGTATCAAGTTAAATGTTTAATTGTAATATTTCAGTAACAATCAATAGTACAATAAACAAAGAAGGTGACAGTTCTTTAAAATTGTTAATATACTAGACGAATTGCTTATATGTGAGTAATTTTTATACATACAATTCATACAGACGGGCCTACGTTTGCATTTATAAAAATAGTTAAGCACGGAAAATTTTATTATAAAGTCCTACTTTTCCGAGCTAATGCGAAATGCGACAGATGTTTGTTCCTCTTTCACGCAAAAAATAATATACAGAACTAGATAAAATTGTACACAGAAATAGGTTATTAGGTGAATTAGACACGTAGAGTATGCTTTAATAAAAATTAATATATCCAGTAGAACATATTTTTATTACCTAAAATGCAAACCTGATCACTATCATCATTACAATACATAATATTTAGAGGATATAAAAGTTAAATATAAACTAAACCAGCATATGCGGGTGCAATTTTAATTTAACTTTGCTCTACGATCCTATATATATATATATATAATATATAAAAATATATATCCTCATGCCTTCCCACAAGGGTCCCCGAAGGGGTAGGCAGAGGTGTATAGGTAATACCCACACACCCACTTTCCGCCAGAGGTATATTAGGTGCCAACGTGACAGATGGCGAGTCCATCGCCGTTACTCAAGCACGACTATACATACGCCTTTGAATTTCTTCTCAGACGTATGCAGGTTTCCTGTCGATGTTTTCCTTCACCGTTCAGCTCATGGTGTGACTAATCACTGTACTTAAGTTCAGAAAAATTCATTGGTACAGTCGGGATTCGAACTTGCGACCTTTGCGTCGCAGGCAACTGCTCGAACCACTCGGCCACCACGGCTTATATATATACACTATATTATTATATACACTTAAGTTACTTTAACAATGTATTGACGCTATTAGCCACTGATACACCTGGCAACAAGTATACAATTTTAAAGCTATAAAAATTGCACATTCTCCATAGGGGATTGTCCGGCTTAGGTTCAATGTTCATTCGTGTTTATTTTACAGTATCTTTAGTTTTTTTTCTTTTAACATCGTATTGGTTATAGACTGTAAGTATGTTAATATTATTGTGGATAAATTAATAAATAAAATACATATATAAATATTCAGGACTAGACGTGCCCGCTCTTTAACCGTATTAAGCTTTATTAGTGCATATATATGTTTCTCTGTAATAAAATATAGCTCACGTGACTCCAATATAATATATATACATACATACATATCATCACGCCAAGTCCCTAACGGGGTAGGCAGAGAGTATAGAGCGCTAGTTCTCTCTAGACTTACATACCTCTTTCGCTTCGTCCACATTCATCAGTCTCTTCATACATGCTCGTCGGTTTCGTCCAATATAATATAGCTTTCTATAAATGGAAGAATGATGAAAATCAGTTAAGTGTTTCATCTATTACAAAAACACTCAATCATTTCTCGTGTAGGTCTAACGGGCGATCGCATTATAAAATGTACATACACGCCGATCCCTCACGGGATAGGTAGAGGGTAGATCGCCATTTCTCTCTAGACCTACCGACCATTTCCTTTTCATCCACCTTCTCTATATACGTGTTCGCCGATTTCAAGTTCTCTCGACGTTGTCATCCTTAAGTGTCCGATTGATTCGATCCAAGTTGGCAGAACCTTACACGACTGGTAACTAACTACGAACAGATAAACAGCCATGTTCTTTCGTTTCTTCTTCTATACATTTATATCTGTTAGCCGTGGTGGCCGAGTGGTTCGAGTAGTTGCCTGCGATCTTTGTGTCGCAGGCTACGAGTAACGGCGATGGACTCACCATCTGTCATGTTGGCTAAGAGAGATATAACAGAGGTAGGGCATAACGGGTTTCCCGTTCGAATTTGGAGCTGCCCGACTGGGGCAGGACCTCCACCTTATGGAAGTCCGTAGCCAAATAACACTATTCATTGTGTTGTGTTCCTACGCGGTGAATAAGGTTTCCATTAATGAGCTCCTTGGGGTGGGGGAGGATTGTTGTATTGTGTTGGCAGCAGAGGGATTAGTCCCATTATGCTGCCAACACAGTACAACTTTCCGAACACAGAGTGGCAACGCGCAAGTGATACTTCGGTATTGTAAGCGTAAATAGGCTGCGGTAACCATTTTCCATCGGTCGGGCGGTATGCTTGTTTGCCACTCTCGTTGTATAAAAAAAAACTGGCGGAAAGTGGGTGTGTGGGTACTACCTTTACACCTCTGCCTACCCCTTCAGGGACCCTTGTGCGGTATATCTGTGTCGTCAATATTTCTTCACCCATCCTTATATATGCACAACTTGATCTTATCCACAACTATAGTAAAGAATATATTTCTTGATTTCTACAATTACACGCTCGTTCATTCAATAATAAAATGTTGCCATTAAACGAGTTTATTACAATTCCTTTAGTAAGAATACCTTAAAATCAAAGCCCATGCTTGATTGTACGAAGATAAGCCGTCGATACACCTTTCCAAGTTCCACCAAATACAATGGTAGCAATAATATGTTCAGTAATGGATAGAGGCGGCGCGTCGTTATTAAAGCTGCTATTGGCTACGGCGGTCTGCGCTATTGGTCGGTGGCGTCACATCTGCCTTGTCGGCGCGTGCGCCGTAATCTTAGTAACATTTTGAACAAATAAAGCTGTGTGACAGCTGAATTCAGTTTTTTTTTAATAGAGGTAGGTTATTATGTGCATTTATTTCACGTCTTACTTTGATCCATACTTTTTGTTGAGATATAATGTTCTACATTAAGTCACCTTCGGATTCGAGTATATTCACGTAGGCTCTCTGTATTCGCAATTTACATGGATTAGCATAGGTTTTGAAGTGTGAGTGAAGTCTTTCGTGTCGTAGAATTATAATATTTATAAGTGTGTAAATCTGACTTTGGTCTTCCGAAGTAATTTGGCTGAAAAATCTTTAGCGTAACATTATCTATTTATAATTATTATGAAGACGTTAAAAGAAAGTATTTGTGTACGTTGTCACAAATTGTAGAGCCGTGGTGGCCGAGTGGTTCGAGCAGTTGCCTGCGACGCAAAGGTCGCAAGTTCGAATCGCGACTGTACCAATGAGTTTTTCTGAACTTAAGTACAGTGATTAGTGATATCACGAGCTTTACGGTGAAGGAAAACATCGAGAGGAAACCTGCATACGTCTGAGAAGAAATTCAAAGGCGTATGTATAGTCGTGCTCGAGTAACGGCGATGGACTCGCCATCTGTCACGTTGGCACCTAATATACCTCTGGCGGAAAGTGGGTGTGTGGGTATCACCTATACACCTCTGCCTACCCCTTCGGGGACCCTTGTGGGAAGGCGTGAGGTTATTAATATATACACTAATTTATAGGTTGTATGTAGGTACTACCCCCTTGCAGGAAGCTGTGAAGATATAATTTTTACTTATTTAAACATGGACTGACGTGAGAACGTCAACGTTTTGAAAACAGAAATTATATTTCATATGAACACATTAATACGAATATATTTCACAAGCTTGACATAACGCGACTAAATCTAGACAAAACAAATTAACTATGATAAATAGTAGCAGCGCTGTGTCTCGCCAGTTAGTCGGATAAAGTATTCCAACATATATCATCTAAGATTAAATAAAATCTAATAAACATTTGGTCTTCGGAAAATGTTGAGAATATCACGGCAACAATTCCACCTCCAGACAAATCCTTATCTGTTCACGCTCACGCTATTCATTGCCATACAATGCCATACTAACTGTAATACGTCTTTGAATTTCTTCTCAAACATATGCAGGTTTCCTCTCGATGTTTTCCTTCACCGCTAAGCTCGTGGTATTACAAATCACTGTACTCAAGTTCAGAAAAACTCATTAGTACAATCGGGATTCGAACTTGCAATCTTTGTGTTGCAGGCAACTTCTCGAATCACTCGACCATCCAGCTTGTAGTTATCTACTATTATCCTGTTTTAGGTATAAGGATATTGGAATAAATGCCATCACGCTGAGTTCCTAAAGGGGTAGGCTAAGGGAGTGAAACGCCAGTTCTCACTTAAAATAGATGCCTTAAATAGGTTCTGTTTGTGTTAAGTGTATATATATATTTCCGCTAACGTAGACACCTATTCGGTTCTGCTACTCAAGATTTCTTACAAATCTATTGAAATATATACGTAAAGTGACACCTTGTATTTCAATTTAATATAATTCAATTTAAGGTAATATATAAGAAGAGTTTAATTTTTAAATGTATTCGACCGAAGGCCTAGTATACACGTCATGAATAAAATAATGATGAAAATCTCCGAAACGTCTTAAAGTAAAAATCGATGCCAAAATTGTATCGCTGAACGATTAATAGTACCTATTTTTCCCTCTTGAAGTAAACAAGAATATTCCCCAATAAACATTGCGAAGTAACTTCACTATAAATAAATCTCTCGAGCTTTTATCGTACATTTTTAATGGGTTTTTTGTTTTGCCCAATATTCATACGTTTACTTTAATCGAGTTATTTTTTCTTGTCAAAGATTAATGGCACTTTCTGTCGCCATCTTGAAATTAAGGCGAATTTATCGCTATCGAAGCAATTACGTTTCATCTTAAGAATATTTACTATATTTATATTTTATGTACAAAATGCTAGAAATAAAGGAATACTAAATTTCACATACATACATATCATCACGCCAAGTCCCTAACGGGGTAGGCAGAGAGTACAGAGCGCCAGTTCTCTCTAGACTAACATACCTCTTTCGCTTCGTCTACATTCATCAGTCTCTTCATACATGCTCGTACTTCGGTTTCGAGTACTCTTAACGTTCCCATCCTTGAGCGTCCGATCGATTTGATCTAGGTAGTTGGAACGTGGCCTTCCTCTGCCTCTTCTTGCACACACTTTTGCTTTGTATATCTGTTTCGTCAATCTTTCTTCACTCATCCTTTCTATGTGTCCAAACCAACGTAACATGCCTTTCTTCATCTTTACAATCACGCCCTCATTCACGCCAGTTGATTTGCGAATCCTTTCATAGCGGATTCGATCAAATATCGTCACTCCGCACATTTTTCGAAGTGATTGCATCTCAACTGCATTCAAGCTTTTTCATACTTCCTCTGACATACCCAGGATTCGCTGCCATACAATAAGGTAGGTACCAATATCGCGTTGTGGACAGCAACTCGAGCATTCTTGCTCAGACTTTTACTGCCCATCAACGCCGACATGGCTCCATTCACCTTATTTCCGGCAGTTATCCTTCACAGTTATACTACATTTTTATCCAACATATTGAATGGGGTAATTACTACGTGTATTGATAGCGAAGTCGTAACAATTATCAAATTTATAAAAACCAAACCATGAGCTGTCGAAACGTTTTAAGAGGAATTGGTGATCAATGTTTGATATTCAAGTAAATCTAGAGTTTAATAATGTAGCGCGTAAACAAATGTCGAGGCCATGGCAGGATCCGAACCTGGAACCCTTCGCTTCGCAAGAACACTTGCTGTTTGGCTATTAAGCTAAAAAATATATATTATTGATATACAAAACTTTATTCATAGAAGAAATGGAAGCCGTGACGATTAGGACAAAGGGCCAGGTCCCACAATGTCAACGGCCCAGACAGCGTTTTAAAATAAAATACTAAAACAGTGAAAAGAAAGCTTACAAAATTTAGATTTTCTATCAACTTCCAACAAGATTTCAATGAGTGCAAATAATTTAAAGGAGAAATTTAGTTAAGTTTAGATCACTTTAAAGTTCATTGAGATGAGATTGAGAAAGCTCATAGCATAATGCTTAATAATAAAAGCGCTATATTGAGGAAAGAAAGGTGAGCAAAGCATGACCACCGTAGAAATACCCATAAAATATTGTAAGAAAATGGCAGCATTAATAAAACCAAATAAAAAATTGAATTAAAAGGACCACGTACAAAGTTCAAAAATCTGCTTAAAATTATCTCTGCATAAATTTGGCCGAAACAAAAGAAAAAAATCTTAAAGTCCGAAAAAAAAAATTATCGCATTAACGCTTCCGAATACATGCAAAAACCATGTTCGATTTTTGAATGTGGCCCACAAAGTACCTACCACGTGAGTCCACCCACAGTAAACCGAGGCGATTATAACGGTCGGCGGGAGTTTACACTTTTGATTTTTTTTCGTTTTTTTTTTTTCACCGAGCGGCACGCGCCAAGGGCCGGTGATTCACGGCCGGCAGATGTTAGGTCGAGCTTTTTGTGCTATCAGCTGATGTAACGGCACGAGAATTGACTTATTAATGATGCATCTTGCATGCAACTCGGACGTGTAACAGGAGTTTTACTTTTATTGATTTCTTTTTGAAGCAGCTTTTGATTCTGTTTTCGGAAATGTTTTATATATATATTAGCTTTGCCTCGCCGTTTTAGCCGTTCTTTAAGGAATTACTCATATCCTATGTCAATTCAATTAATCTATCTTTTATTCAAATTTAATCCAATTCCGTTCATCTATTCTAGCGTGACCAGGAAAAAACATAGTAACAATATTTCACATTTATAATATTATTTCCATACCAGAACTGCACTCAGCCACTTATGTTAATAGAAACATACTTTCATTCTGCTTCCTCACAGTACTTCAAGCATACTGACAAGGTATCCTTCCGGAGACTGGAAGCTTAGGCAAGCAGATCACATTCAGGATATTCGTCCAAAGGAGCGTTACTAGGCCAGAGGGAATACATAATTTAAAGAGCGTATATACAATTAAAATATTAAGGTAGCTTTAAAACAAAATGATTCTAATAACCAATACAAACAATTTAACATAACCACACTCGCAGGCTCTAGAACATCGAACAATCTCCAACATAAGTATATATACTTATGTTGGAGATTTACCACTTTGTGAACTTTATCACAAAGTGGTAAAGTTCAAAATTTATCGGTACAGAGGCAATATAAAGTTTGTCAATAGCAAATTTATCTGTGTTCGATGAAAAACAAACAGGATACGAGGTAGACGCATGCTTTCAATGTTGCCATCACAAATATAGCTTGTGAGTTTTATAGAATGGCAAACTTTGTATAATGCTTCGAAGACTATGAAACATGACGTACATACTTATATACATACGTATGTGTCTGTGTATGTATTATTATTCGTTCTTTTTCTAAAAAAACTAGATACTAATTAAATTATAAACGCGAAAGCTTGCGCAGTTTCGTTTCTCTTTCACGCAAAAACCTATGTTTTGGAATTGAATGAAGTTTGGCATAGAGAAAGTTTATTACATAGATTAACACATTCCAGAAAAAATTGCAATAAAATCAAATTTCACGCGAGGCACTGCTACTATAACATGATTTTTCTCACGTATAGATGAAAAAAATAAAAATGTATATTTTTTTAATATTAAACGTAAAATATCGGTATCTTTTGACACAAAAGCTCATAATGGACTGTATGTACGTGTATTGTGAGCAGACATTATTCTGAACAAAACCTGTATAGTTTCAATCATTCTAAAATGTACTGCAGTGACAGTTGTTTAGATTTTTAATGTTGCCATATCACGCTATGTTTTCCCCCATTGTGCAACTTTATGAATTTATATGAAATGCGGAAATTGACAGTAGGTAAATGAATGAGACTGTCCAATCGAAAAGCATTTTTTGTTTGTGTCTAATAAAACCATGGGATAATTCCACACTAATTCACTAAGTCCCAAACTAAGCAAAGCTTTTACTATGGAAGTTTTTAATATGGACAACGTTACATAAGTATCTAAGTCTACAAATACACGTGTCCATCACACACATATCACCCATCAACGAGAATCGAACTCGCGAATAATTTATTCCTCTTCGAAAGGCTAAGAAAGAAGGTAGTGCCAAATCGTAAAATTTCAATTTTGTGCTATTAACCCACCATATATAAAACATATTTTTTTATCATACATACATTTTTTCTCAAACCGCCAAAACAAACAACGGGTTCACACTAGCGCCATCTATGTTTATTTCCCAAATGCTTATTTTACATTCCATTTTTGTAAGCAATGCCAGCTGCGTATATATTTCGGCCAGTGTTAAA
>JACCPG010005091.1:0-20826 GCA_016069955.1 Drepana arcuata | reverse complement strand
GGTGCCGGACGCCTAATAAATAAATTGGTTCTCTGTAAAGTCGGTTTACATACATACATACATACATATCATCACGCCAATTCCCTAACGGGGTAGGCAGAGAGTATAGAGCGCCAGCTCTCTCTTGACTTACATACCTCTTTCGCTTCGTCCACATGCATCAGTCTCTTCATACATGCTCGTCGGTTTCGAGTACTCTTAACGTTCCCGTCCTTGAGAGTCCGATCTATTTGATCGTTAAGATAAGTAAAGATAAATTTACGTGATAACGTCATCTTCTGCTCGGACGCATCGACCGATGGAGTGAAAGGGAGGTAGATGCATTACAAGCCGAGCGCTTAAGCCGATCGTGCCTCTCTATCGCTTGTTCCGCGCTCTCGCTTGCACGCTGGGCTCAGGTTACAATGAGTCATGCTTTTCGTGAGTGCAGCCGGCGTTCACATACGTACATTATTAAAAATACTGATGATGTTTTCCCTGGAGAGTACAGCATGGAGTTCTTCAAGAAGGGTGTGAAAAGATTCCTGCAGGGTCGGCAACGCGCGAGTGATACCCCTGGTGTTGCAAGCGTCCATAGGCGGCGGTAACCGCTTACCATCAGGCGGACCGCATGCTTGTTTGCCACCCAAATGGTATAAGAAAAAATACGTAGGGTATTGATGCTATCAATATCTGACGCGCTCGAGAATGTCCATGCAACAGTATTTTTTTTTACATATTTAAAAATCTATAGCCGCTTTCCCCACCGATGAAAAGGTATATATCATACTAGCTGTGCCCGCGACTTCGTCGGCGTGGACGGCTTTTTATCTTTCGTAAAAATGTATTTTTTGTTTTCAAAAAAAAAGTATCCTATGTTACTTCTAATATATCCAAGAATATGTGTACAAAGTTTTATGATGATCGGTTAAGTAGTTTTTACGTGAAAGCGTAACAAACAAACTTACATTCACATTTATAATATTAGTAAGGATAACATATTTTTTTTCCTCTTATCTAAGTTTTACAACTCAATAGGTCTCTATGACGCTCGAGTAAATCCCCATTTAGCATCGTGGGCTCCCCTACTGTAAGATGTTATCACGTCAAAACCTTGGGACAATTGCACACAAATTGACATAGCCCCAAGTTAAGGAAAGCTTGTGTTATGGTAACGAGACAACGATATACACTCGAGAATCGAAACTCTTTGCAAGTCTATGTTTTGTAAGGATTATCAGGAACATTTTGGAATACATATCAAATTACGCTTAATAGAGAATAATATGAGGTATTTCTGCAAGTGTTTCTATTCTATTAACTGTTCTATCAATTGGATTATATTGTATTCAGTCGAGATGCGATCTCTTCGGAAAATGTGCGGAGTAACGATATTAAATCGAATCCGCAATGAAGAGATTCGCAAATCAACTGGCGTGAATGAGGGCGTGATTGTAAAGATGAAGAAAGGCATGTTACGTTGGTTTGGACACATAGAAAGGATGAGTGAAGAAAGATTGACGAAACAGATATACAAAGCAAAAGTGTGTGCAAGAAGAGGCAGAGGAAGGCCACGTTCAACTACCTGGATCAAATAGATCGGACTCTGAAGGACGGGAACGTTAAGAGTACTCGAAACCGACGAGCATGTATGAAGAGACTGATGAATGTGGACGAAGCGAAAGAGGTATGTAAGCCTAGAGAGAACTGGCGCTCTATACTGTCTGCCTACCCCGTTAGGGACTTGGCGTGATGTTATGTATGTGTGTATTGTATTCTGTTGTAACTTAAGATTAGCCTGTGTTTGTGTTAATATTATTATAAGTTTAATTTTATAAGTCTGTCTAATGTGTTAATGTGTGAAAATAAAGCTTATTATTATTATAATTAACTGTTCTATTAACTGGTCTATTAACTGTTCTATTAACTGTTCTATGAACTGTTCTATTAACTGGTCTATTAACTGTTCTATTAACTGTTCTATTAACTGTTCTATTAACTGTTCTATTAACTGTTCTATGATCTGTTCTATGAACTGTTCTATTAACTGTTCTATGATCTGTTATATTAACTGTTCTATGAGCTGTTCTATTAACTGTTCTAGTATATATGTCTGAGACAGCCTCTAGGTATAATTATTTGGTATACTCACATCGGTATGCCTCGCCATATGTCCATTGTACGCGTCCTCGTCCAGGAACCCTTTATAACACTCCGTGCATTTATAAATGGCGTTTTTGTAATTTGAACTCTCCTGTCTCTTCAATACGTCCGCAATTTGCTCTTCCATAGTCAAATCGGTCACAGTGAACAATGTTTCGTTCAAATCGTCGTTCAGGAACGGCTTCCTCCGCCTATCAACTTTGGGCTCCGTGCGAATTTTCATCTCCTTCTTTCTCACCACTCTCTCCTTCTTCGTCTTCTCCTTCTTCTGTCGCTGCGTCTCTAGCGGTATATCGTCGTCCGACGAATAGTCCAAATCGGACGTGACGTAATCATTGTCAATTTCCTTGTCGCAATGATCTATTTCTTCTTTATCCGACAGATCTTTGACGTCTAAATCCTTGACGTCTAGATCTTTCACGTCTATCCTCTCGTCAATAAATACTTCGTTGACGTCCTTACTATCATCTGTGGGTGATTCTATTGTCTGTTCATTAATTGTCAGTCCACTGTGTTCTAAGTAAGCATCGTAGTAATCGGATGGGTAATATTTTATACTGAGACTCGTGTTGAGATTATTGCTAACTCTATCAATAGATTTTATATTTTGAACTGATAGCTGTAAAAAATAAAAATAAAAAGGTTTCTTTTAATAAGGTCTGTAAGTCTTTTTTTTATACCACATGGGTCCACAAACAAGCATACGGTCCGCCTGATGGTAATCGGTTACCGCCGCCTATGGACGCTTGCAACACTAGTGGTATCACTCGCGCGTTGCCGACCCTGCAGGAATCTTTTCACAACCTTCTTGAAGAACTCCATGCTGTACTCTCCAGGGAAAACCTCAACGGGGAGCTCATTCCACAGCCTGAGCGTTCGCGGAAGGAAACTGTTTTGGAAGTCTAAAAGGAACTGGGTCTCTACTCTCTCTGCCTAGCGTGAGGGACTCGGCGTGATGATATGTATGTAGGTCTGTAAGTCTAGAGAGAACTGGCGCTCTACTCTCTCTGCCTAGCGTGAGGGACTCGGCGTGATGATATGTATGTAGGTCTGTAAGTCTAGAGAGAACTGGCGCTCTACTCTCTCTGCTTAGCGTGAGGGACTGGGCGTGATGATATGCATGTAGGTCTGTAAGTCTAGAGAGAACTGGCGCTCTACTCTCTCTGCCTAGCGTGAGGGACTCGGCGTGATGATATGTATTTCTTATTATATAATACACTAACCGTATTAAAGTTCTTGACAAACTCCAGCATGAGAGAATTGGCCCGTAAACTTCTATTCCTGAGACGTTGACAGTTACGTAATCTCTGTGCACACTCGGCGCACAATTTCTTTGGCAGGTGATCTTCTGTAGACAACTGGAACACCAAAAAAATAATATAATAATATATATAATAAATAATATATCCTCACGCCTTCCCACAAGGGTCCCCGAAGGGGTAGGCAGAGGTGTATACGTAGTACCCACACACCCACTTTCCGCCAGAGGTATATTAGGTGCCAACGTGACAGATGGCGAGTCCATCGCCGTTACTCAAGCACGACTATACATACGTCTTTGAATGTCTTCTCAGACGTATGCAGGTTTCCTCTCGAAGGTGACGGTGAAGGAAAAAAAATATATACGGTCGAATTGAGAACCCTCTCCTTTTTTGAAGTCGGTTAAAAATGTATACCGATTAATGAACTTGACACATTACGCCAGAGATTTATTTGCCTACAACACAACGGTTACAAGTTCCAACCCGGACTGTACCAGTTAGTTATTCTAAACTTAAATTAATGTGATTAGTCACACCACGAGCTTTACGGTGAAGGAAAACATCGAGTGGAAACCGGCATACGTCTGAGAAGAAATTCAAAGGCGTATGTACAGTCGTGCTTGAGTAACGGCGATGGACTCGCCATCTGTCACGTTGGCAACCCACAGGTGCCTACAACCTACACACCGTAGTGTATAATAAATACTCACAGCTAAGCCAGTTAGGTTTTCGTAAGCCCGTTGTAGTTTACACTTGGTAATTGGATATAGTTCCATATCAGTGGCCAGGCATATGCGACACACCTGAAAACAATTAAATTATAATATAATATATAATAATAATAATATATCCTCACGCCTTCCCACAAGGGTCGCCGAAGGGGAAGGCAGAGGTGTATAGGTAATACCCACACACCCACATTCCGCGAGAGATATATTTTAGTCACCAACGTGACAAATGGCGAGTCCATCGCTGTTACTCAATCAGGACAATACAAACGCCTTTGAATTGCTTCTCAGACGTATGCAGGTTTCCTCTCGATGTTTTCCTTTACTGTAAAGATCGTGGTGTCATTGTACATAAGTTCAGAAAAACTCATTGGTACAGTCGGGATTCGAACTTGCGACCTTTGCGTCGCAGGCAACTGCTCGAACCACTCAGCCACCACGGCTCTTTTACAATTAAATTAATTAATGAATTGGCTACCGTCTACCACCGCACCTCTCGCCATCGACGGGGAATTCATCCCCATACCTCGGAACCACAAAGGTCTCGCACTGTGCGGTTCCAAAGCAATTTCCTTCAGGGAACGCTCAGGCTGTGGCAGCGGCGTAGCTAGACCCTAAGCTACCCAAAGACCCTGGGGCAAAAATAAACCAGGGCCCCAACTCATCATCATCATCAGCCCACAGCAGTCCACTGCTGAACATAGGCCTCTTCCATGGCGCGCCACCACACTCTGTCATCGGCCCTCCTCATCCATCCGCCGCCAGCGACCCTCTTAAGGTCGTCCGTCCACCGTGCCTCAGGACGCCCTACACTACGTTTTCCCGTCCGTGGTCTCCATTCGAGGACTCGTCTGCTCCACCGTTCATCTGTCCTGCGACAGACGTGGCCAGCCCAACGCCACTTCAAGTCAGCTTCAGGGCCCCAACTAAACTATTTAAAATCGTTTGTTCCCTATTCGTCCTATTCTGAATTATACATACTCGGCGTGATGATATGTATTATTATTATATATAAGAAGAAACATGTACCTCCAAACATGATGAGTCTCCATAATCGAACATCGTTGTATCCTGAAATTAAACTCCTCTATTAAATATACATATTTCACGACAAGTTACCCTTATTCAGACGTAATAAGGTTTTGGAATCATTTGCAACATAGATAATAAATACATTGTATAATATATTTTTTTACTATTTTTCTTCATTAACTTCTTCTTCAATTGTTGTTATTGAAAATTAAGGTGCATACATATTTAAAATTAATACTATTGTAATTTGTTTTTTTTAAATTGTATTGAATACCGTAACTGCCTAATGGATGGCACAACTACTGTGAGAATGATGAACACGCCTTTCATAGGTGTACACATCTGATACAAATTGTTATTATTTTAATTATGAGCTTTAATGTGTATACTGTTGGTGTGTCTTTAAATAAATAAATAAATATCGTCATTAAATTCACCATCACGCCTGGACCGGGAAGGGGCAGGCAGAGGTGTAACAATACCCTTGTTTCCCCCGAGGTATATTGGTGCAAACGCTACAGATAGCGAGTATGCCACTGTATCTCAAGCATGACTATATTCAAAGCTGTATGAGCTTTGAATTCCTATTTAAATGTGCTTGAGTAACGGCGATGGACTCGCCATCTGTCACGTGAGCACCTAAGATCTCTGGCAGAAGGTGGTTGTGTAGGTACTACATATACTACATGAAAGCGTGAGGATATAAGTATATAAATATTGTTAATGTATACATTATTATATCCTCACGCCTTCCCACAAGGGTCCCCGAAGGGGTAGGCAGAGGTGTATAGGTAATACCCACAGACCCACTTTCCGCCAGAGGTATATTAGGTGCCAACGTGACAGATGGCGAGTCCATGCATTGGATATCTGATGCTAAGGCACATTCATACATCATCACACTCATGTCCATATCTCCAACCACTGGACAAGACAGCCTTCATCATATTATTCACCTGTACAACAATTGGCACAGCACCAATTTTCACCTTCCTCAACCCGCTTTTGGTGATGTACAAATCATCAAATATGAAGTGATCCGAACAGACTGCACTCCGCTCCTTGGGCTCCCAGTCTGCCTTCCCAATTACTTTAAGCCATGCTGCTCTTAGTATTTGATCATTAGGGAACCTGGAAAAGATATGATTCATATTAAAATGTATGATGGAATTTGGACAACAACATATATACTTATATACATTGGCAATTGCACACAAATTGACCTAGTCCCAAACTAAGCAAAGCTTGCACTGTGGGAACTGGACAATGATATACATACTTATATAGATAGGCAATTGCACACAAATTGACCTAGTCCCAAACTAAGCAAAGCTTGTACTGTGGGAACTGGACAACGATATACATACTTATATAGATAGGCAATTGCACACAAATTGACCTAGTCCCAAACTAAGCAAAGCTTGTACTGTGGGAACTGGACAACAATATACATACTTATATAGATAGGCAATTGCACACAAATTGACCTAGTCCCAAACTAAGCAAAGCTTGTACTGTGGGAACTGGACAGCGATATACATACTTATATAGATAGGCAATTGCACACAAATTGACCTAGTCCCAAACTAAGCAAAGCTTGTACTGTGGGAACTGGACAACGATATACATACTTATATAGATAGGCAATTGGACACAAATTGACCTAGTCCCAAACTAAGCAAAGCTTGAACTGTGGGAACTGGACAACGATATACATACTTATATAGATAGGCAATTGCACACAAATTGACCTAGTCCCAAACTAAGCAAAGCTTGAACTGTGGGAACTGGACAACGATATAATATAACAGTATAATCATGTTTATGAACAAAACAAATACCAAGGTGTTCGTATTAAGGTGTCAAGAGTACTAGAATAGGCGAGCAAAACAGGTATGTTAGTCTAGAGAGAACTGGCATTCTACTCTATCTGCCTATCCAGTGAGGGACTCGGCGTGATGATATGTATGTAGGTCTGTAAGTCTAGAGAGAACTGGCGCTCTACTCTCTCTGCCTGGTGTGAGGGACTCAGCGTGATGATATGTATGTAGGTCTGTAAGTCTAGAGAGAACTGGCGGTCTACTCTCTCTGCCTAGCGTGAGGGACTCGGGGTAATGATATGTATGTATAAACGGGTGTCAATAATAAATTAATTAAAATATTCATCAAAGTTAATTTTAATTGGTAAGCTAAGTTTCATGAATGAAGGATAAGTCTGTTAGTATAGAGAGAGTTGGTGTTTTACTCTCTCTACCTTCCCCATGAAGGAGTCTGCGTGATTTGTCAAGAGTTGAACATAGGTAAAGATCTTTTATTTCGGAATTCAGTAACCAAAATTTAAATATTACAATTTGACGTTAGTTACAAAGTATTAATACTTACACGTGAAATGTAATGCCCTGCGACTTCGAAATGTGACGCGAATCGTTCTTGCATCCCGGTACACAGCACCGCATAATTATAGCCGCATAACACAATTAAATTAAATAAAACTTATGCATTTAAAAAGCCCAGGCATCTTTATCTCGATCGCATTGTCCTTTGGAAAAATCTTAAAAGTTGATAATTTGATAATCCAGCATTTAAAATAGTTTAAATACATACATTTGTTGGATTTTATAATTAAGGTTTGTTTATTTGTTGTTAAATTATAGTGAATCAGAAAGCAATTTGTTTAGCGGATTAGAACCAAAGACATTATTTTAATACTTATTTTTTTATTTATTTACCGATTTGACAGTCAGTCAAAGTATATAGTGTGGCCAGAAAAGGACGTACGTACGGACGGATCTTCAATTTTCTTTTCTTTTTTCTAATTTCCGTACCGTAGTACGGAAATTAGCGTTTTTAGAGTTCGTTTTTAGAGCGACATAACTTTATTCCTACTTAACTTTATACCTCTGAACCAAGTATATATTGTAATCTTTGCTCTGAGCAAAGTATACATTGTGATCCCTGCCTCTGAATACTCTATGCCTGAAACTGTAGTTTTTTCAATGCCTTAGCATCTTTAATTTATCTGTGGTTTGACAGCTTTATTTATGCATACAAAGTGCTCTGTGCCTCTGTGGTTTGGATTGGATTGGTTTGGTATCAAGATTGCGTATAATATTGAATGCAATTGTTTTGAATTTTAAATGAAACTTGTGTATAAAAATAAACCTAAATAAATATCCGTTTTGCTTTATGCTTAAAAGGCACTATTAATAGGTTGAACATTGAACGTTAATACATTAATATAATCAATTTGTCCTTTATAAGCGTAGCGTATCCATTTGTTATCCACAAAAATAATCAAATTATAAATTGAATTGTTAAATATTATGAGGTGCTGCGTGCAAAATTGCACTAACGATACTAAAAGAACTACTAAAAGTCATGGAATCACGTTCCATATGTGAGTACTTGTTAAATAATTCACGCTTCTCTGTATTAATCTAGAAATATATTTACTAAGTTTATTTACTTCCTGGCAAAAAATAAATTTGTATAAAAAGCCTGTACTATAGGTATCGGCGACTGATATACACATTTATTTAAATGTTAATATACAATAATATTGTGGACATCTCACACAAAGCCAACTGACTCTAAACTAGGCAGAGCCTGTACTATAGGTATCGGCGACTGATATACACACTTATATAGATGTTAATATACAATAATATTGTGGACATCTCACACAAAGCCACCTAACCCTAAACTAGGCAGAGCCTGTACTATAGCTATCGGCGACTGATATACACACTTATATAGATGTTTATATACAACAATATTGTGGACATCTCACACAAAGCCAACGGACCCTAATAAAACAATAAAATTACATGGTCACATATATAGAAATTGTAGTTGTATACAGAAATCCTCCATCTACTACCTTAATGCTAGACAGTTGGTCTACAGACACAAATATTCCTTATGTGCAGGTTCCCAAAAGAACCGAACACCCGTGACGCCTGGGTAGAGGCCCTGGGTATGTCTGGCTGGGAGCCAAAGGACCGTAGCTCAATATGCTCGGAGCACTTTCGCACCGATGACTTCTATGAGACTAAGTGCGGACGCAGGAAAGTGAAGTGTGGTGCTGTTCCTGTTGTTGTTCTTGTAAGTTTTCTACTTTCTCTTAATTCATTAGTGATACTTTGGTATCAGCAGTGCCACCATAGTATAAAGAGAGGGAGTAGGCTATCTCCGGCCCAATTCGCGATATAATTGCCTACTGTCTTAGGGTTGTCACTTTTAGCTAAATATTAGGCGCGGCTGGTCGCGCTTCGCGCAGCCACTGAAGGCGTCTGAAATAAAAAGCACATTTAATATACATTAGGTATCTATAATAAAAATGAATAAAGTGAATGAAATATTATCATTAAAAGAAATAAAAACAACATTAAAAACTAACGACCGTCTCTTAGACTATAATGTTTCTCCTGCTTCAATGTTTCTCCTGTCAAGGGTGGTTGACTGGGAGAAAATGCCTTAGCATTAAGTCCACCATTGTACTGAAATTGTGCATAAACTTTAAATAAATAAATAAATAAATATAATCGAATTTGTTGTTATGATTCGAACTTTGTTTTATATGTATTTGATTTACTATTAGTCAATTAGGTACTCGTACATACTTATTTTGAATTACGATTTTCTGTAAGTAGGTAGGTACTTAGTTACTATACCTACAATACTGAGAAATCGGCATAACTAAACGTAAACAAAGAAATAGCGGCAAACCAATTGCCAGATCAAAAGTACCTAATACATTCTAGTAGGAAATTAGGCCTACCTACCTACTTCCTGTGTGATAGAAAACTAATACAAACAAAAAATATGTAAGTACGTAGGTCTCTCTCCTCTCTCGTAGATCTCATCACCAAGTAAAATTATATTATGCTAGAATAAGTGACTAACTTACCTTTCCTGTTCAATAGGTAATCTGAACAGAGACAGGTCTGGAATCGATGAATTATTAAGACACCCAAACACACAGCAATACGTTCTTCTGCGATTATCAGACATTTTGATGATGATATTGATGAATAAATCATTTAGCGGTGCCGAAAAGCCGTGACGCGCGCGCGAACCTTGTGCAGTGTTAGCCCCGACTGGCGCACTGAGAAACGGGTCGAGATTTTGTTAAAGTGTGCATGCGTCGACACATAGATACAATAGCGCACACATACAAGCCGCGCGCGGTGCGTTTGTATGAAGATAACCTACTTCCTCTCTTTATACTATGGTGCCACTCTGTATTCGGAGAGTTATACTGTGTTGGCAGCTTATGGGACTAATCTCTGTGCTATAACAATCCTCCCCCCCCCTAAGGAGCTCATTATTAGAAACCTTATTCATCACAAAGGAACACAACACAAAAAATGTTGTTATTTGGCTACGGACTTCTATAAGGTGAAGGTCTTGTCCCAGTCGGGCAGCTCCAAATTCGAACGTCAACCTGTTATGCCCTACCTCTCGTAGGATTCTGCCGAGGAGCTGGAGGCGCCGGCCACGTTGCGCGTGTGCCGCGTGTGTCTGGCGATGGACACCACTCTGTACGATCCCCGGGAGTACAGCCTCGACAAGAGCTACTCGGCCATCACTGGGCTGGTGGCGGACGAGGGCGCGCTCCCGCCGCGACTGTGCTGGGAGTGCGCGCATCGGCTGCGTGCCAGTATGGCTTTCAGGGACAAAGCTTTGAGATGCCACGCCCTGCTGGAGCAAATGCTGCAAGGGCGCACCTACGTGAGTGGTCTCTACCTGTTCCTACACCTTCAAATTTGATAGTCTTTCAAGTGAACTTTTTTAGGCGCGTTGAGCACTTTTTGTGTGAATAAATGAAGCAACTCTCGCCATCGTCACCGCACGCATTCCCACTATAAACTACTAGCTGTGCCCGCGAGTTCGTCCGCGCGGAAAAGTGATATTAAGCAGCATTAATTTTTTTCTAAGTAAAGTGTAATTTTTTTACAAACTTAGAATGTAATATTAATTTATATGTATAATAATACAAAAAATTAAAGTTTCAAGTTTCTAGCTTCAAAAATGACGTAACTTCCATACAAACTTTCATCCCCTATTGCAACCCCTTACAACCCTTATTCGCATTAAAAAGTAACCTATGTCCTTCCTCAAGCTCTAGGCTATCTCTGTACCAAATTTCATTTAAATCGGTTCAGTAGTTTAGGCGTGAAAAGGTAACAGACAGACAGAGTTACTTTCGCATTTATAATAATAGTAGGGATGAGGAAGAATAGTGGGGTGCGTCTTAGTGGATGGCACTATCTATAACTGCATGTATTATAATAAAACATAATTTGTATTAATCTAGCTAATAATTATTATTTGATTCATTTATTTTATTTCACACTAGCTTATGCCCGCGGCTTCGCCCGCGTGGAAAGAGCAACATACATATTTTTGCCTTTATCATATTAGAGCTTTGAATCTTTCGGGATTCAAATGTATTCTATGTCTTAATCCTGGATATAAGCCATCACCATTTTAGTAAAACGGATTTTTTTTCTGTCGTAAAAATGATTTATTTTTTCAATAAAATGTATCCTATGTTACTTCTAACACCTCCAAGAATATGTGTACAAAGTTTTATAGTGATCTCTTAAGTAGTTTTTACGTAAAAGCGTAACAAACAAACTTACATTCACATTTATAATATTAGTAAGAATTTATGTTTTTGATGGTATTATTATTATTAACATAATCTCCCTTCCAGATAACAATAAGAGACATCAAATCGGTAAACAGAACGCATAACAAGCTAAATTCAACCCTAATACAAAGCATATTAGAGCCAAATGAGTTCGACCTGGAGCTCTGCGATGAGATACTGGTAAAATCTGAGGACACTGATGACTTGAAGGAGAAGACAGAGACACCAGAACTGATGGAGGTGGAGATCGCACCAGAGATAAAAGATGAATCCAACGAGTTCAACCACAATGAGATATTCTTTAATGAGTACACGGACCATTTTCAAGATTCAGACGATGACAAGATACTAAGCGAGGTTGTCAAAACCAAACCAAAGATTAAGGTGAAGAAGAAGAAACTGAGGATTGCCAAGAAGGTGAAGCCGGTGAAGGTGGTGAATGTGGAGAAGAAGTGTGAAGAAGAGAACCCTGTTACTACTGTTGATAAGTAAACATTTCTTTTTTATTATACTAACTTATATGACTATACATACGCCTTTGAATGTCTTCTCAGACTTATGCAGGTTTCCTCTCTATGTTTTCCTTCACCGTAAAGCTTGTGGTGTGACTAATCACTGTATTTAAGTTCAGAAAAACTCATTGGTATAATAAAATATATCTAGCGGAAAATGTGTGTATAGGTACTACCTAGCAAAGTCTGCCTACCCTTCGGGGACCCCTGTGGGAAGGTGTGAGGATACAAATTATCTGATTACTATAATACCTGCCTTCTCCATGAGGGATTCGACGAGATTTTTTGTATAACACTAAAGGTGGCAAAAAGCACGCGGATCTTTTTGCTCCTCCTCCTGATGGTAAACGGTTACCGACGCTAGCAACATCCAAATGTGTATATATGTAAATCATTTTCATCAGATACAAGACCGCCGATGTTAAAAGACGTCGCACCGCTGATGGCCTGGACGAAACACTTTTCACGATCACCGCACTGACGTACGAGGAACAGATACTGGAGGTGCAGCGGAGACAGGTGAGGTACATGTGCACCTAGGGCTGTTGCAATAAGAGGCCTACCACCTAGTACCCAGTCCCTTATGGCCAGTAATGTGACTAGCTACAGTGCCCTCCACACCGGCACACAGTGTAGTGTACGTACACTAGTGCTTGGCGGCAGGATATCTGACACTGCGGTGGTACCCACCTAGCCGGACTGTTGCAATAAGGGGCCTACCACCTAGTACTGATCATATGGCTACGTAATGTGACTGGCCTAATTACCCTCCCACCGGCACACGGTGGTGTACACTAATTAGCAGCGGCGGTTCTCCGGTATACGGTGGTACCCACCTAAGCTGAGACATTTGCAATAAAAAGGCCTACCACCTGAGTACCCAGTCATATGGCCAGTAATGTGACTAGCTACAGTGCCCTCCACACCGGCACACAGTGTAGTGTACGTACACTAGTGCTTGGCGGCAGGATATCTGACTCTGCGGTGGTACCCACCTAGCCGGACTGCTGCAATAAGAGACCTACCACCTAGTACCCAGTCCCTTATGGCCAGTAATGTGACTAGCTACAGTGCCCTCCACACCGGCACACAGTGTAGTGTACGTACACTAGTGCTTGGCGGCAGGATATCTGACACTGCGGTGGTAACCACCTAGCCGGACTGTTGCAATAAGAGGCCTACCACCTAGTACCCAGTCCCTTATGGTATTTCGTCCCCAGGAGGCCCACAGCTATCGACACGCCCCGTACCAATGTACAGTGTGCTATCGAGGGTTTCTCAACAAGACCAGATACGAAGTTCACGTCGTGAGACATACAGAGGTGTGTATTCTTTATTTATATTAATATATATACGTATTTATATATACGTGACACAGACTTATTCTATTTATAGGTAGTTACGAGCATTTGACAATTAATATATTGGAAAATAATATATTTTATCCGGGTGAAGTCACAGGGCATTGCTAGTGTACTATATGTTCCAGCAATTCGGCGAATATGAATGCTTCATATGCAAGACTCGTCTCAAAACTGGCAGAGCATTGAGGAAACACCTCACCGCTCAGCACACGGAGAAGTTCAGCTGCAATGGGTGCCCGTTTGTCACGAGGAATAGGTACGGTATCGTTGTTATATTCGGCTTGTTATATCAGACTTACTTGTTATATCAGACTTACTTGTTATATCAGACTTACTTGTTATATCCGTCTTTCTTGTTATATCTGACTTACTTGTTAGTTTATTGTGAACACGCGTTACAAAGATAAACTCCATGTACCTACAGCTAGATTACACAAACCTCATTTGTCGGGCAAGGTACACGTTACGCTTGCGGTACGCTTTTTTAATAAGCTACGTATTCTTTGTGCAGAGGCGTTGCGCGGGAGCACCAGAAGTGGCACGCCGGCACCAAGTACCAGTGTCCACATTGTCCCAGTGAGTTCGAGTGAGTATGGAGTGCAACGGGAGAGAGAGGCCAGTGTTTCTCAACCTTTTACTCACCGCCCGGTTTGAGAATAACTTTTGTCTAGTCAGTCAACTGTTCTTCTTTATATCCTTACGCCTTACACAAGGGTCATGCAGAGGTGTATAGGTAATACCCACACACCCACTTTCCGCCAGAGGTATATTAGGTACCAACGTGACAGATGGCGAGTCCATCGCCGTTACTCAAGCACGACTATACATACGCCTTTGAATTGCTTCTCAGACGTATGCAGGTTTCCTCTCGATGTTTTTCGTCACCGTAAATCTCGTGGTGTGACTAAACACTGGACTTAAGAAAAGAAAAACTCATTGGTACAGTCGGGATTCGAACTTGCGATCTTTGTATCGCTGGCAACTACTCGAACCAGACGGCCACCTCAGCTTCTCTCATTAGGGCACCTAGTCTTACTCTCTACAAGTTGTCCCGCCCAGCTTCATTTTGGATGAAAAAAATTTACGTTTCCTGAAACTCGATCGCAGCGCCACCTATCGGGTTCGATTGTGAATCTATACCATTCTCAAATGTACTTGAATACACATAAAAACATTATATTGGTCCAGCTGTTTGTGAGTTTTATTACTAACACACACACGCACAGTAGATTTATATGTATATTCTAGCTGTCCCGCCCAGCTTCGCTCGGGTGAAAAAATACGATGGTGGCGCCACCTATCGGGTCCAATTGTGAATCTTAACCATTCTCGTATCCACCTGAAGGCACAGAAAATTTAATTTTTATCGGTCCAGCCGTTTAGGAGGAGTTAGAGGAAGAAATATATTCAGTAGATAAAGATTATTCTTTAATCTGTCCGCGCTCACTCAATGCCCCCTAATTGTCTTCTTGAAAGTTTCCCATAAGAGGCCGCAATCGCCTACGTTTTTAGTCTATGCTCTAAAGACTGGCGCTCTACTCTCTCTGCCTGCCCTATGTGGGATTAGGCGTGATAATGTGTATGTTTACAGTAAGCTGACTACCTACATGGGACACATAAGGATAAAACATGTTTCCGATTGTGTGTGCGAGCTCTGTGGCTTCACGTTTGTGAGCAAGAAAGGCATAGAGGTACACAAGAAGAGGAAGCATAGACTGGAGAATGGGGTGAGTGAACAAGGCCTGTACTATAGGCATCGGCGACTGATATACACACTTATATAGATGTTAATATACAATAATATTGTGGACATCTCACACAAAGCCAACTGACCCTAAACTAGGCAGAGCCTGTACTATAGGTATCGGCGACTGATATACACACTTATATAGATGTAACAACAATAATATTGTAGACATCTCACACAAAGCCAACTGACCCTAAACTAGGCAGAGCCTGCACTATAGGTATCGGCGACTGATATACACACTTATATAGATGTAACAACAATAATATTGTAGACATCTCACACAAAGCCAACTGACCCTAAACTAGGCAGAGCCTGCACTATAGGTATCGGCGACTGATATACACACTTATATAGATGTAACAACAATAATATTGTGGACATCTCACACAAAGCCAACTGACCCTAAACTAGGCAGAGCCTGTGCTATAGGTATCGGCGACTGATATACACACTTATATAGATATAACAACAATAATATTGTGGACATCTCACACAAAGCCAACTGACCCTAAACTAGGCAGAGCCTGTACTATAGGTATCGGCGACTGATATACACACTTATATAGATGTTAATATACAATAATATTGTGGACATCTCACACAAAGCCAACTGACCCTAAACTAGGCAGAGCCTGTACTAACAATTATAATTATATTTTTCAGTTAGCGCTCGAAGGACCATATTGTGAAATATGCGACGTGAAATTCGTCTCAGACGAGGCGCACGCCAGGCATTTGAAGCTATCTTCAAGGCACAGCAGTGATTCTGATCCGTGAGTATGTGCTGCTATGTTGTTGTCATATAATAACAACAGCCGTGGTGGCAGAGTTGTTCGAGCAGTTGCTTGCGACACAAAGACCGCAAGTTCGAATCCCGACTGTACCAATGAGTTTTTCTGAACTTAAGTACAGTGATTAGTCACACCACGAGCTTTACGGTGAAGGAAAACATCGAGAGGAAACCTGCATACGTCTGAAAAGAAATTCAAAGGCTTCGTTGTTAGCTTAGCTTAGTCGTGCTTGAGTAACGGCGATGGACTCGCCATCTATCACGTTGGCACCTAATATATCTCTGGCGGAAAGTGCCTACCTATACACCTCTGCCTACCCCTTCGAGGACCCTTGTGGGATGGCATGAGGGATATTATATATATATATTACATACAGATACAAATATATATTTTTGACGTTCCCGTCCTTCAGAGTCCGATCTATTTGATCCAGGTAGTTGGAACGTGGCCTTCCTCTGCCTCTTCTTGCACACACTTTCTTTGAATATCTATTTCGTCAATCCTTCTTCACTCATCCTTTCTATAAGTCCAAACCAATTCTTCCAAGTTAAGTCCAAGCGAATTATTTTTTGTTCTAAACTAGGAACCGCATCCGCAACGATTCCCAGAGTATGAACATAGCATCAGACCGCAACGGGAGGGTGGCCAGGAAGTTGGAGCGACGCCCTCTCGTGCACGGCCGGGACCCCTCGGACCGGGCACCTGGTGCCGTCACGTGCGAGCAGGTAAGGGAAGGGGGGTGTAAAAAGCATGCTAGATCATATAGATAGTGCCATCCACGAAGACGCGCCCCACTATCCTCCCCTATAGTTTATAGTGTAAGTGTGCAACCTTCCACTAATGTGTGAGTATTGTCGGTACACACTGATTACCTATGAGTGCACACGCACACTACAGTTAATAGACTCTGGTCATACTGCACGCATCCTGCGACCCTCGCGAATGGAAATTGGTGGGGCGCGTGTTCGTGGTAACGCTATTTGCATAGGGGGAGTGGGATTGAAGCTCATTGGTTACTCTCTCATGTTGCGAACTTTCACACCACCACCAGGGCACCAGGTGCCGACACACGCGAGCAGGTAATGGGGTGAGGATGAGGGGGACTTACTAGATATTAAGACTAGTGGCATGGGGAGGAGGGGGATGAAGAACACTTGGCACTAACACTGTATGTTTAAATCATCATCATCATCATCAGCCAACTCTAGCCCACTGCTGGACATAGGCCTCCCCTAATGAGCGCCATAGCGCCCTGTCTTCAGCTTGCCGCATCCAGCATCTGCCAGCAGTCCTTCGCAAATCGTCATCCCACCTGGTCGGAGGGCGTCCTACACTACGTTTGCCTAGTCGAGGTCTCCACTCAAGAACACGTTTACCCCAGCGGTTGTCGGTTCTTCGCGAGATATGGCCGGCCCACTGCCACTTCAGCTTGCTAATTCTTTGAGCTATGTCGACAATTTTGGTTTGGTTTGTTTAAATAATAAATAAATAAATTTTCAAAAGGGGGTATATAACATTGGCAACTCTTTTGTTGGAAGTCCTTGATTCTGGCTATGTATATGAGTTTGGGAAGAGTTGGAGGTGGGGTTCCTTGGATATTGACAATGGTTGCGTGGGGAGAGGGGATCCGGGGGAAGGGGGTGTTCCGTGGGGAGGTATGTATAGCTCAGCTAGTAGCGAGCTCATGATATCTGATCATATCACCACCAACAGTGCGGCGTCCAGCTGAGGAATCTGCGCCTGTACGCGCAGCACTTCCGGCGAGCGCACCCCGACAAGAATCGAACCAAGTACCCGGCGATGAAGACCCCCTGTATGTGCGAGCAGTGCGGCAGAATATTCCAGGTACTTGAATATCTATATATATATAGGAGATCCCATTTTTGAACTGACTCATCACGAAATCTCAGGAACTGTAAGGCCGATTGACTTGAAATTTGGTAGGAGTATCCCTCACGCGGTGTAGAGGTCAGCTAAGAACGGATTTTGTGAAACTCCACCCGGAAGGTGGAGTGCAGGGAGATCCCATTTGTGAACTTACTCATTAGGATATCTCAGGAACAATAAGGCCGATTGACTTGAAATTTGGTAGAAGTATTCCTTACACGGTGTAGAGGTCATGTAAGAACGGATTTTGAAAAACTCCACCCACAAGGTGGAACGCGGGGGCGTTAAATACAAAAACACTTATTCTAACTATTGCTTCCATAGGTATGAAACTTGGTCAACATATTATTTTCGGCATGACATTAATTACCAAGAATGGATAAAACGATATTCCATATATCCTTCAAGGACAATGCGGGGGTGATAAATATTAAAAAAAAACCTGAACCTCCTTTTGTTTTTTTTTTTATTTGATTTTATGAGTAATCGATTATTTATACATTTAACCAAGTGTTATTTGTGACTTTCATAATAATTAAAATTATTTCAACCCATAAACAACGATGATGCTCAAATATCAAACAATATTAATGACAACCATGTATCGGAAACCGAATCGAAAGTGTGTTTTAAGTGGAAGGTTTATATTATATGTTTAATAAATAAAGAAATATTCAAAGATTTGTAATGTGCTGATAGACACATATTTTTGTGCGCAAGCTTAAATCGCAAACGCTAATAGATCAAATTAATGTACTACAGAGTAGTATATCTTCAAATTATCGATATAAATGGTTACTATGGTATTTTATTATCTCTAAAGAATAAACCATCATAACCATTTTTATCTTTTACATTATCATTAGTTTTAATATTGCACCCGTGCGAAGCCGGGGCGGGCAGCTAGTATATATATATATATACCAGCTGTGCCCGCGACTTCGTCCGCGCGGACGTGATATTAAGCAGCATTATTTTTTTTCTAAGTAAATTGTAATTTTTTTACAAACTTAGAATGTAATATTAATTTATATGTATAATAATATATAATATAATCCTCACGCCTTCCCACAAGTGTCCCCGAAGGGGTAGGCAGAGGTGTATAGGTAATACCCACACATCCACATTCCACCAGAGGTATATTAGGTGCCAACGTGACAGATGGCGAGTCCATCGCCGTTACTCAAGCACGACTATACATACGCCTTTGAATGTCTTCTCAGACGTATGCAGGTTTCCTCTCGATGTTTTTCTTCACCGTAAAGCTCGTGGTGTGACTAATCACTGTACTTAAGTTCAGAAGAACTCATTGGTACAGTCAGTACATTGGTAAGCTAAAATTAAACTAATTAAACTCTGCCTGCCCCTTCGGGGACCCTTGTGGCAAGGCGTGAGGATATATTATTATTATATTTGTCTTTGTCTTCAATCCCCAGAGCATGGCGCTGCTTAAGGACCACATGTGGGTGCACACGGGCGAGAAGCGGTTCAAATGCGACCGTTGCCCCAAGAGCTTCACCCAGAAGACCAACCTGGTGTTCCACGCGCGCGTGCACAGCGCCCAGCGACCCTCCTACGAGTGCCCTCTCTGCGGGAAGCAGTTCGCCTTCTACAACAACCGACAGAGGCACATGTTTGTGAGTACACGCACACACACGCACACACAGACACACACACACGCACGCACAAACACACACGCACGCACAAACACACACACACACAGACACACACGCACACACAGACACACACGCACGCCCAAACACACACGCACAGATAGACACACACAGACACAGAGACAGAGACACACACAAAGACACAGATAGACCCCACACACACACACACACACACACACACACACACACACACACACACACACACACACACACACACACACACACACAGAGGCACACATACACACATACATATACACAGAGGCACACACACACACACATACATGTACACAGAGGCACACACACACACATGGGATAGGGCACGATTTGTCGTTACATCCAGTGACGTAAAGTTTACACTGTATATATCTCTTAATATATATCAATTACGTGTCACGTTGTTTGTACGCGATGAACTACTTAACCGATTTCAATCAAATTTGCACACCGTGTGCAGTTTGATCCAACTTGAAAGATAGGATAGCTTACATCACAATTGGACCCGATAGGTGGCGCTGCGATCGTGTTTCAGGAAACTTAACTTTTTCATCCGGGCAAAGCTGGGCGGGACAGCTTGTATGTTATATGCATTGCGCGACGTCCGTAGGAGTTTCCTTCCGCAAACGCTCAGGGTGTGGAAAGAATCCTAAAGAGTCGGAAACGCGCGAGTGATACTCCTGGTGTTGCAAGCTACCATAGGATAGGTGGCGGTAACTGCTTACTATTTAGGACGCATGCTTTATTTAAATTTTAAACTCTTATCTCAAGCACAAGTGTGCAAGACGAGGCAGAGGAAGACCACGTTCCAACTACCTAAATCAAATAGATCGGACGCTCAAGGACGGGAACGTCAAGAGTACCCGAAATCGACGAGCATGTATGATGAGACTGATGAATGTGGACGAAGCGATAGAGGTATGTAGTAAGTCTAGAGAGAACTGGCGCTCTACTCTCTCTGCCTACCCCGTTACACGTTCAAATACTACTAGGTGATCCCGGGATAACCTCCACAAATATTAATGTAAATACA
>JACCPG010005090.1:0-12159 GCA_016069955.1 Drepana arcuata | reverse complement strand
TTCTATAAGGTGGAGGTCCTGCCCCAGTCGGGCAGCTCCAAATTCGAACGGGAAACCCGTTATGCCCTACCTATCTTAAAATTCCCTACCAAAATATACAAAAACTGATATGTATATTGAAATATATATCTATATAAATAATAATAATATAATAATAATAATATATCCTCACGCCTTTCCACAAGGGTCCCCGAAGGGGTAGGCAGAGGTGTATAGGTAATACCCACACACCCACTTTCCGCCGAGGTATATTAGGTGCCAACGTGACAGATGGCGAGTCCATCGCCGTTACTCAAGCACGACTATACATACGCCTTTGAATTTCTTCTCAGACGTATGCAGGTTTCCTCTCGATGTTTTCCTTCACCGTAAAGCTCGTGGTGTGACTAATCACTGTACTTAAGTTCAGAAAAACTCATTGGTACAGTCGGATTCGAACTTGCGACCTTTATGTCGGCAAACGTTTCGAACCATCCGTCACCACGGCCCAATATAGAGTATATATATATATATATATATATATATATATATCTATATATATATATATATATATATACATATATGTAATTGTAAAATCGGTCTCTTTATGTGTATATTATAATTCATCATCGATTTTAATCAATAATATTTTTATATGTAAAATAAATGTTTACTTGAAATTCGAATTAAAATTAAATGAAAATAGGCTTTTAACCCCTAAAACCCTGTTTCCGTTGTTACGATGGGTTTATATTAACGTTTAATTGCGAATAACGCCGCGGGGCGCAACTTGTTAATCTATTATTGTTAAGATTTTGTTCTATAGATAAAATAGGTGTGGTTGACAGACAGAATTTAATGTAATGAGATCATTAAAGTATCTTATTTGGTACGGAATTCCCAAAATAACTCGTATAAAATTACACGAGCAAATCTTTACCCCGAAAAATCTGTGTTACCCCTTCACCTCAACATCAGTATGTTGGCGCATTCCCGCGGCTTGGAACTCTGCCACATCCTCCTTGAGGGGAAACCTAATTTGCTTGGAATGTAAGAGGGTTTTGGAATATTGATTTCTTTTATTTATTTACGTAACAAACGTTTAAATCTATACAAATAAATAAAAATTGAGTGTCTGTTTGTAATATTAAAATAACCATATACATACATATCATCACGCCAAGTCCCTAACGGGGTAGGCAGAGAGTATAGAGCGCCAGTTCTCTCTAGACTTACATACCTCTTTCGCTTCGTCCACATTCATCAGTCTCTTCATACATGCTCGTCGGTTTCGAGTACTCTTAACGTCCCGTCCTTCAGAGTCCGATCTATTTGATCCAGGTAGTTGGAACGTGGCCTTCCTCTGCCTCTTCTTGCACTCACTTTTGCTTTGTATATCTGTTTCGTCAATTAAAATAACCGCTCTTTACTAAATGGATATGGATGTATAGACGGTACATACAATACCAAATTATTATTTTTGTCTGTCTGTCTGTTGGTTCTGGCCAATCTCTGAAACGATTGGACCGACTTTCACTGGCAGATAGCTGATGTAAAAAGGATGTATAAAGGTTTTAAGTTCGAATTCAGACTGTAGCTGTAATAAGTTTTTCTGAACTAATTCAAGTTATATGGATTAAACCACAAGCTACGTTGTTGGTAGTACCCACACACCCACTATATAATAATATATATATTTTTTTGAGCTTATGCTGTGTTAGGAAACAGGTCCATTGAGCTAAACAAAAAAATACATAATATTTTACTGAACTGGTCGACACACCCACACACGCACACAAATAATTGACTCACACTTATAACCTTCTTATAATGTTAAATCGACCACCCAAGTCAACAGCATCTACTTTAAGCCGACGAACATCTATATGAATGCGAATGAAGTGCAAGAGTGCAAGTCTAAACAGCCTAAAATTGCCAGGCTTATCTCTCTGCTTACCCCGTGAATCATTATGATGTGTTTATTATGCAAATGAAAAAAAAAAACAAAAATCGCGTCACATCTTAAAGATAATTTTAAGAACTCACCCCGAGAATTTAAACTGAATAGCACAAGACAAGACACGCTCAGTATTTGGTAGTGTTCACTATAAGTCCCAATCAATACAACACAATTTATTTACAGTTAGCCGCATTTACAAAAACATTCAAGGTTCAATACTTCGCGGAGAAAGCAAACACAAAAACTTGAAAGGTTTATTTTTAAACTAACACCTGAATTAATCGTAAGTTCATTGAGGCGGTATGTTACTAATAAAATTTGCTAGGAGTGTATGTAAGTACAACAATGAACGTAGACGTCAAGATATGGCTTGCCATAGGACAAACTAGTTTAGTGTAGTCAAATGTATCGATGTTTTCAACGTTATCAGCAGTTAATAAATCCATCGTTTTGTTAAGCGAATATTTTAGTTTAGGGTCCATTACTTCTTAATGCTCTTCTTAATTAATAAATAGGTATTATCTTATAGTTAATAATAATAATAATAATATATCCTCACGCCTGCTCACAAGGTTCCCAGAAGGGGTAGGCAGAGGTGTATGGGTAATACCCATACACCCACTTTCTACCAGAGATATATTTTAGGTGCCAACGTGATAGATGGCGAATCCATCCCGCCGCTACTCATGTATCAAGAGACTGATGAAAGTAGATGAAGCGAAATAAGTTTTTAATACTAGTGAGAACTGGCGCTCTACTTTCTACTACCCTTGGAGGACACGGCGTGATATGTTTATGTATGCATGTAATTTCTGAACGAACTTGGCCTTAATGGCAAAGTTCGATTAACCATTGATTATTCCAGAACGCAACAAGTGTGTGCTGGTGGTACCAATCCGCCGAGCGTGCAGACGGTCTCGTGTGAGTGGTACCTTACTCTAAGCTACGGTAACCGTTTACTTTATGGGCTGTATACATGTTTGCCACATTTTTAGTGTGAGATTTAATATTGAAATAGGTACCGATAACTCAACTCTCAACTACGATAGTCAACTAACAGCACTATCTACCTACACTGAACAATGATTACGATTGTGACCAGTCTTGACCAATTACCTACTTGAGGAATCGTATGGGCTGAGGCGAGTCAGTAACTCTTACAGATGTATTGAATCTGGAAATAGCGAACGTGAATTCGACTGTGTAGTAATAATAATAAATAACATCCTCCCGCCTTCCCACAAGGTCCTCAAAAGGGCAGCCAGAGGTATATAGGTAAAACTGAGTCCGAACCGAGTTAAAACCGAGGCGAGTCCATCGCCGTGTGTATTCGTATATATTATGGTAACTACCATAAAGAAACTAAGAATTATTAAAAAGCCGGCCGTTGTTGCCGTGTGGTTAGAGTAGTTGCCAGCGACACAAAGATCGCAAGTTCGAATCCCGACTGTATCAATGAGTTTTACTGAACAACTACACTAATGTAGTAATGTGACTAATTACACCACGAGGTTTACGGTGAAGGAAAATATCGAGAGGAAATCTGCATACGTTTGAGAAGAAATTCAATCACGTATGTAAAATCGTGTTTGAGTACCGGCAATAGTCTCGCCATCTGTCACGTTGGCACCTAATATATATGTCTGGCGGAAAGTGGGTGTGTGGGTTCTGCCTGTACACCTTCACCTACCCCTTCGGGGACCCTTATGGAAGGCGTGAGGATATATTATTAATATTATTATAAGAATTATTAATAACCAGCTAGCTGACCAGACCACTCTCCGTTTTGTACACAATTTAACTTACCGAATTTCAGCAGATGAAATGAGTAGATATTTGGTGAACGATTAATACTCATACTCATTAAAACTCTTTAAAACTTATACTCATTAAAACGTAAAATATATTACCCATCGTTGCGAACCTCTTAATGACGAGATGATCACTTTTTATGCTTTGTGGGTTTTTCTGAACATCTTGTTAATATTTGTTATGGTAAATAAAGCCTATATTTATTTTCACCTAAGGTATGAGGCGGGTAAATTATACT
Source organism: Drepana arcuata (assembly GCA_016069955.1). Classification (NCBI taxonomy): domain Eukaryota; kingdom Metazoa; phylum Arthropoda; class Insecta; order Lepidoptera; family Drepanidae; genus Drepana; species Drepana arcuata. Next base: position 8,170 of record JACCPG010005090.1, on the reverse strand, counting down.
GTGCACTGTATTGTTACCATATTTGAAATTGTAGGACGTTTGAAGCGCTGAGTGTTTTTAAAAACAAGCCATTGTCTGTCATAGGAAATGAATACGCAACACGCTATACACATGCAATCTGTACTGTATTGAATTTTATTCTGTACCAGCTTTACCCTGCGGTTTCTGCCGCCTAAATAGTTGAATTTATTTGTTGTTTTTTTCTGGAATCATCCTTTGTGTTAATTAAAGTAATAATCAATCTCCACGTCAAATTCTGTTCAGTACTTATTGCGTGAATGCGGAACAAAACATGCTCACAAACTTATACTTAAACTTAACAATCATTGTAATATTAGTAGGAAGGCTTTACGGTGAAAGAAAACATCGTGAGGAAACCTGCATTCGCCTGAGAAGAAATTCAAAGGCGTATGTATAGTCGTGCTTGAGTAACGGCGATGGACTCGCCATCTGTCACGTTGGCAACCAATATACCTCTGGCAGAAAGTGGGTGTGTGGGTATTACCCATACACCTCTGCCTACCCCTTCGGGGACCCTTGTGGGAGGGCATGGGGATATTTATTTATTTTATTTTTTAGTAGGAAGGCACAGCGGATGTCCCGGCAGGTCACTTTCCAACTACTTTGATCAAACCGGACCCTCAAAGATAAAGACATCGAGGATACATCGAAATTGGTGAGCATGAAAATACAGATGAATTTGGATAAAGGATATTAAATTTCTTCGCAAATGTATGCTCTCTCTCGATGTTTTCGTTCACCGTAAAACTTGTGGTTTGATTAATCACTGTACCTACGTTCAGTAAAACTCTTCGGTACAGTGGCTATTCGAACTTGCCGTTTAATAATTTGGGCGTCTACGCGAACCACTCGGCCGCTACGGCTATCGGTCTGGATATTTTTTAAGTAAATAGTACACTTACTCTATTGTCAATTAATCAATAAGGAAATCCATCCGATGTATATTCACAATATTTGCACACACGTTTCTCTAGTGCTGTTCTGAGAGTATCTGCCAAAGACATTGAGCATGTGACGGTAAATACATACCTACTATTAAACTGGTTTTCTCAGGAGGTCAAGGAGCCGCTAACTGGCTTGGACGTGTTTAACTGTACTTTTTATTAAAAATAAAGATGCGGGCTTATCTATATGTAATTAGTCTTTGACTATCGTAGACTATCTACAACGATGAAATACATTCTGTACTTCACTGATCGAATCAAAAACCTTTTTTACAACGTAAGAGTACGTTGATAAAAAACATACAGGGAACACTTATTGAACGTCCCAAATTGAATATAAAATTATCCTTACCACTTTTGCCAAGAACTAGTAGAACTAAAGGTACCGAAACAGACTCCCTGTTTGCGATTTTTATCACTATGCAAGTGGCATACATACATACATACATACATATCATCACGCCAAGTCCCTAACGGGGTAGGCAGAAAGTATAGAGCGCCAGTTCTCTCTAGACTTACATACCTCTTTCGCTTCGTCCACATTCATCAGTCTCTTCATACATGCTCGTCGGTTTCGAGTACTGCAAGTGGCAATCCTGCTTAAAATTACTATATCTATACTTATATTATAAAGAAGAAAGATTTGTATGTACGTATGTTTGTAAGGAATTGGCTCAAAAAGTACTGGACCGATTTAAAAAATTCTTTCACCATTTGAATGCCACATTATCACTGATTAATATAGACTATTTTAATTGCAAGAAAAAAAAATATTTTTTTATGCCAAAATGTTTAAAAAATAAATGTCCACCCGTGCGAAGTCGGACGGGCCGCTAGTATTCTTAAATATATCCTCACGCATTTCCATAAGAGTCCCAGACGAGGAAGACATAGATGTTACATCTGTCACGTTCGCACCTAAAATATTATGTCTGTAGAAAGTAGTTATGTGGGTACTACCTATACACCTCTGCCTACTCCTTCGTGGCTGGACTTCGGGGCCTTTGTGGGCTTGAGGACATATAATGTTATTTAAGAAGAAAAAGCGTCATATATTATTTAACCCAAAATAAAAGCGGAAACGCACAAGTGTTCCTTTTGGCACATAGACAACAACAACTGCTTACCATCGCGGCCTCATGCTGGTTTGCCATCTTATATCACCTTAAAATTTTACATAATTCTTGCCTACCCTTTTAGGAAGTCCCTAACAGGCCAGATGATATATATGCATGTATATTAAATCATGATTTTACACATTTCCCACAAGATCTGAAACCTATATTTACTTTGTACGTGGCACAAAAGCACAGATGTTGCAAGATTTTAAATTTACTTGCTATTTTGTTTCTAGTAGGTATTCTAGTGTCTTGATTTACAATATAGATTGTCAGATTATAAAATGTATAATTTATTATTAAAAATGAAACATATTTTACTTAAATCCTATTCAGATTACACATTTAAGCCACTAACAACTTCTTGTTTTTCTATTTGTGCCTCCCGTCGTCTTTGTTTGGTTTCCCGTCGATGCGCAGCAAAGAACCATCTATAAAAAAAACATTGTTAAGTTTTTGCTCTCCAACATATATTATCTAGTTGTTGTAGAGGCCCACGGTGTTGCAATCGTACATAGGCGTACTGCAGGCTTGCTTACTGGCGACCCTGCATGAAACTTTTCACACTTCTCTTGAACAACTCCTTTTTTAATGCTGTATTTCTAATAAATACCTCGGCAGCGAGTGCATTCCACAGCCTGAGCGTCCGAAGAAAGACACTTAATTAAAACACAACAGTACGAAACCTTTGTGGTTTCAAGGTATAGGGGTGGAATTCCCCGTCGATAGCAAGGGGTAAAGTGATAGAAGGTAGGTAGAAAGTGGGCATCATATCGAACTATTCTTTAGAGCACTCAATGTTTTACAAACATTAATACCTTAGTGTATAGGTTTTATCTAAAACTATCATAGTTTTCTAATATAATTTATTTTCTATTATTTCTAAGTAGGTATTACTCGTAATTCTACGCAGACGAGACGACGACCTGACCCTCGTCATAAAGAGACAGAGTTTGTTTGTATTAAACAAAACTAGAGTATCTAATAATCTTATTTGAAATCAAGGGAGCGTGATCATATATATATATATATATATGATCACATATGTATATAGGACGACCGTCTGGTCGTCTGTCTGGTAGAGAAGTGAAACTTGAGGTCGCGGGTTCGAATCCCGCTGAGGGCAGATATTTGTGTAATGAACACGAATATTTGTACCTTAGTCTTGGATGTTCTATGTATTTAAGTATATAAGTATATCTATATAAGTAAATATATCGTTGTCTAGTTACCATAACACAAGCTTTGCTTAATTTGGGACTAGGTCATTTTGTGTGGAATTGTCCCAGGTATTTATTATCATTATTATTATAGGAGGAGTTCAGTGACACGCTCAGAAGAAATATATATTAATTTAGCGTGAGTGAAACCGCGGAGCATTGCTAGTATATTATACGTGATATGTATGTACTTCTGATTCGTCAAGTCCTTATATCCTTTAGATGTCACTTGTCTACATGATTATCCAATTGCTTCTCATTGATACTCAATTCGTATAGCTGTGCATTTTGATTGACAATACGAGGAATGAGGAATAAAACTAGGTATGTTTGTGTGTTAAAGTAGAATGGGATTACTCGTCGGGTAGTACTTCCCTATTAAGTCAAACCCCTCTAGTTTATTTAATGCGTGTTATTTTGATATATATATATATATATTTCTTTTTATACAACATGAGTGGCAAACAAGCATACGGCCCACCTGATGGGAAACGGTTACCGTAGCCTATTTACGCTCACGATACCGAAGTATCACTTGCGCGTTGCCACTCTGTGTTTGGAGAGTTGTAGTGTGGTGGCAGCATAATGGGTTTAATCCCTCTGCTTCCAACACAATGTAACAATCCTCCCCCCTCCCCAAGGGGCTCATTACTGGAAACGTTATTCACCGCGTAGGAATACAACACAAAAAAATGTGTTATTTGGCTGCGGACTTCTATAAGGTGGAGGTCCTGCCCCAGTCAGGCAGCTCCAAATTCGAACGGGAAACCCGTTATGTCCTCCCTCTCTTAAAATATGTACATAGAATATATAATATATATTCTATGTACATTAAAATTAAGCTAATACTTCTATGTACGCCCGCTTCAATGTTTCTCTTGTCAAGAGCGGTTGACTGGTAGAAAATGCTTTAGCATTAAGCCTAAATTGTACTTTACTATGCATAGACATTAAACAAATAAATTTCCTCTCCCCTCTAAAATGTTTAATAGGCTACTATTATATATATTCTTTCCCATGAGTAATTAAGTGAGTTCGAGGAGCGGTGATCTCCTGATACAGGCACCCATTTATTACTTACAAGGATGATGGGTATGTAAGCTTTGTTGATGAAATAAAATATTTTGTATACTCACATCAATATAGCTATAGCGGGCAGGGTCATAAGCGCGCTGAAGATGAACACGGCTCCGGTGAAGACAGAGATCGTATTCGCGTACAGAGACGAGAAAGTAGGGTCGAACATCAAAGCGGCTAGGGTCTCTATCAAACTGAACAGGGAGTTCATTTTACCTGCGAAATATACACAGGAGTGTCCAAAAACACATAAGGTAAAAGTCCCGTACAAATTATTGTATGGCATTCTTTAAGAGCTTCGTAGGTTTCGTAGACAGAAATGCGCATTTGTTACAACGGTTCTTTGACTGTTTACCATTTGGCGAACGTATATTGTGCTGTATGAGAAGTATTAATAACATATTAGAAATCGGATTAGAAAATAAATAAAGACTACTGGTCCTAAACTAGACAGGGCAGTTTTCGGTAGCATACATATTGATATTGCACACACATACTTAACATTAACATTAACAAAAACGTAGATACTAAAGAGCCGTAGGGGGAGTGGTTCGAGTAGTTGCCTGCGACATAAAGACCGCAAGTTCAAATCCCGACTGTACCAATGATTTTTTTCTGAACTTAAGTACAGTGAAGGGAAACATCGAAAGGAAACGTTTGAGAAGCAATTCAAAGACGTATGTATAGTCGTCTTTGAGTGACGGCGACGGACTCGCCATCTGTCACGTTGGCACCTAAAATATATCTATGGCGGTGGTAGCTGTGTGGGTGCTACACCTCTGCCGACCCCTTCGAGGACCCTTATGGGAAGGCGTTAGGATATATTATTATATTCTTAATTACTACACATTAATTAGTAATTTAATATAAGAGACATAGGGAACTACTACGATGTATGATATTAAAATTAACTCTACCACGTTTCTAAGAAACCTGCGTGGGTGTTTGAAAGCAAGAAACGGCGTAGAAAACAAATATTTCTACATCTCGTATTGACACGGTTAATGACCCCAGAAAAGTAAACAACCATACAATAGGTAATTCACATTACTATAAAATATTTGCAACAATAACAAAAGCGAACTCAACTACCGGATATTTCATACGTATATTTCCACAAGAGCTATATATGACATACTCTCGTATTCTCAGCAGAATATTACCCTTATTACTCGTCGTAAAAATTCATTGGAGCACACGACTATTGTGTATGGTAAGGTATTGCTTATCTTACCCATCTCCTCACTCGCCACCAGTTTCGATGCCATTGACCTCAATGAGGTGAACGTGGTTGCATTCAAGATCTCCACTATTGGCACTGAAAGAAAATAAAATAAAAAAATAAAATAAGTTGTTTTTCTCACAACTATTTTCATCATTTTCCTGTCAGATTCCTAGATAAATAGATTATACTGGACAGACGCAAAATGGAAGGAGTTGCATCAGAGACGCCGACTAGTAACCAGCCCTAAAATGTATGAATTATAGACGTTACCTATATCTGTCTAGCATTTTTTTCTTCCAAAATATCTCCCTTTATGATAAAGGAGTTCAAGTTGCGCTTACGTTAGTTGGATGAAGCGAAAGAGGGCTGTTAGTGGAGTTCTGGCGCGGCAGACCAACCCAGCTACCTATATCGCGAACCCGCTACACCAAGCTTGGTAAATTTTTTCAGAAAATATTTGTATATATACGTGTATGAATATTAAAGTAAATATCTCACCCATGAACATGTGAAAGTCGGTTTGTACAAAGGCAATAAGTAGCGATCCCGCAAGTTTGCTGACAACAGATATTAGGCACAGAACTGAATCATGGAAGCCCCATCGCTTGCTGAACACGCTGATTGAGAATAATGCTCCTGTAAACATTCATTCAAGGTTTTATAGTTTCACTTAAACAGATTAAGTTCCGATCGATTTTATTGGAATCCTAACAGACGAGACGATTTCGAATGCAAACAAGATTATTCTTAAAACCCATATATTTATATTTAAGTAGATTGTTATCCATAGCGTTAGCGTAAATATAGATAAAATGCGCATATCTATCCTTCAAATTAATACCAAAATTCCATTGAATTTATTTCCTCGCACTTCAAGCTTTTACGAATTTCCAAATATACATACATACATATAATCACGCCTCTTTTTCGGAGAGGTAGGCAGAGACCACTTCTTTCCACTTGCTACGATTCTTACATACTTCTTTCGCTTCGTCCACTTTCATTATTCTCTTCATACATGCTCTTCGGTTTAGCGTACTCTTGACCTGACCTTTTTTCAAGACGTCCCTAATTTGGTCTAGAAACGTCCGTCTAGGTCTATCCCTTCCAACACTTCACATTCACACTCGCCTTATACACTTTTTTCGACAATCATTCTTCATTCATTCTCTCGACATGACCAAACCATTTCAGCATACCTTTCTCAATTTTTGTCACTACATCTTCAAATAAAAAAAAAATTAAATCTATAAATTATTTTTTTTTTGGAATCAGTGTATTCCTATGTGGGGAGCTCGGTGTGATGATAGACTAATGTACTCATCACTCGATTAAGAATAATTAATCAATCGTGCTCATATCAATATTCGTCACCAGAAGGGCCAAGGCCTCGACTATAGAGTTCCTAGTCAGGAGCTCTGAGTAAAACTTACCTAAGGAGTGAGTAATTATGCTGTATGTTGAGTACATGCTGTACTTAAGTGCGTCCCATTTGAGTCGATACCTCACGTACATATACGTCACAATTCTTTCACCTGTAGAGAAAAAGTCAAAGGTTAGTTGTACTAGATTCGGTCTCCGGCATCGATCGCATTGAGATTTATCACACGAGCTTTACTATGAAAAAACAAGTGAAGGAACCCATATACGTATCCGATTAAAAAAAATAGTTATATATTAGTCATGCTTGAAAGAAAGCGTCATGTGCCATATTGGCATTTCAAAACTGCCAGAAAGGTGCTGGTATACGTAATATCATATGAATTTAATAAAAAAAAAACATTTTCTAAATATTTAAAATCAAATATAAAATAGCCGTGGTCGCCGAATGGTCCTAGTTGCCTGCAACACAACGATTGCAAATTCGAATCCCGACTGTAAAAATGAGTTTTTTCTGAACTTAGTACCGCGAAGGCGAAACACATCGAGAGGAAGCCTGCATACATTTGAGAAGAAATTCACAGACGGTCTTAAAGCCGTGCTTGAGCAACGGCGATGGTCTCGTCATCCATCATGTTGGCCCTTTAAAATATACACACTCTACTACGCACCTCTGCTTTACCTTCGGGGACTATCGGGGATTTTCGTTACTTACCATGGTTCGGTCCGTATATGATGGCGACTACAGATAGCGTCAGTATTATTTTAGTTCTATAATTGCTCTCTCTCTTCTTAAATGCTACATCTCCTGTTTCCTTAACTAATGATACCAGTTTCTTGCAAGTGAGTGCATCCTGCTGTAATAAAAAGGTCAGTTACGTGAATTGTTTGCTGTGGAAAATCAGTCATGACACTCAACTAAGATGTTCTGGAAGTGTTAAGTTAAGAAGTATTATAGTTGAGAGAGGGAAAGAGGTGTGTAAGTTCAGAGTGAACTAGCGCTCTTATATCTCTTCCTATCCCGTGCGGGTCCAGGCGTGAAAATATCATATAATAATATACATATAATATATAACCTCACGCCTTCCCACAAGGGTCCCCGAAGGGGTAGGCAGAGGTGTATAGATAATACCCACACACCTACTTTCCGCCAGAGGTATATTAGGTGCCAACGTGACAGATGGC